>VUQS01074981.1:55693-80782 GCA_015108495.1 Heterochromis multidens
GGTTTGGTTACTTTTTTTTTTTTTTTTTTTTTATATTTTCACCATCTGCTCTGCATCTCTGCAGATTCTGCTGATTTATGGAACACAGTCTGTGCTTCCTCCTCTTTTTTTCCCCCTTCCCTGACATAAATATATGGATTTGAATTAGAAACAATAGGACCAGTGACCGTCGCCTAAACGTCCCATTCCCTCTGTTGCTGAAGAGCAAGGCTGCTGGTCTGCTGGTCAGAGAGGGAACTCTCGCCAAAGTCGTGTGATTTACAATTCGTCAAAGACTGAATTAGGAAGTCAACATCAAAATGGAAAGAAAATGAGGTCACTAAATTCAGAGATGGCATTGCATCAGAGTGCAGGGAGCAAATGGGGATTGCAAGAGCAAACAAAAATAACCCACTGCAGCTGGAGTAAACCTCTCTCCACATAATGCCAGTGGTCCATTCTCTTGAGAGGACAGCAGCTGTTATGTATTTCTCTCAGAAGAAGCTCCCCTTTAACAAAAAAATGTGCAAAAAGTGGAATGTTGTTATGAAAAGGTGAAGCAGCATTAACTCTTAGACCTATGCTGGCAAAACATTTTCTTTTTTCTTTTTTCTTTTTTGCAGACTTGATATATAGACATCTGTAACTAGAAAAGGACAGTTTTTAGGAGGTTAAGGTGGGACGGTGGGGGTAAGAGTGAAACACATCATTCTGTCTAAGTTTAATCTTTTGCTAGCACTGATAAGGACCACGATGATAAAGTATATAGAAAACATTACTTTTCCTGCCAGAGTCCTGTACCACACATATTGAAATGGGATGAGGAAATCATGCTCTCACCTTGATAAGATGATACTTCCTCACATATGTCTTTCTAAAATAAAATGCAGTTCTGTGATCCAATTGCAGTCTCACAGTTGCCTCGCAACAACACTTCTTCGCACCCTACCCTCATAGTGTGATTTAAAAAAAAAAGAATGTTACAGTCACTGGCAATTATGACAAAACAGTCACAGGATGGAGAAACAACGAAGGAGGATGAGCCGTTTAACTCTGTGAGACTCTATGGTTATTTTCTTCAAATAAATGCATAAAGTAAATTGTTTCAGATTTTTTGAGTAAAACAAACGTGTGCATATGTGAAAAAAGAGAAAAGCACAATAGCAGGTTAGGTAGATTTATATCACTCTTATCTTACAGCAGTTTATATGAGCTATCTCAGATAAACATCCTTCTAAAAGGCTCTTTTCCTCCCTGTTCATCCCTTGCTTTGGTCTAGACCTTTTAGGTCTAGTCAGTGGAAACCATACAGTGGATAACATCACTTGACATTTACATGCATGAGCACGGAAGGTCTGCAGTGCGAACAGTGTCATTTACATCCTCCTAGCAACTCCTGTTCAGGCTCTGATTTATGTCAGGGGCTCCTCTGGGTGCATTTTGAGTATGACCAGCTTAGGGACTGAAATTAATTCTGGCATTTTTGCTTTCATTCTAATATTCTTTCAGTGGAACTTTGGAACAAGGAGTAGCATGCAGAATCTGTTATGTTTGGAGGATTGTGCCCTTTTTTATTTTCCCCTTTAAAGCCTTAGTGGAAGGTGAGAGACAACATATTCAAAACAAAGACTGTGCCCAGTGAGGTAAATCGAAGGAAAGCAGTTAGTGGTTTCTCATCAATAAAACCACAGAGTAATTAGAGAAAGCACTTGAAAGCCAATTTGCAAGTTGACAAATGATCAATCTTCATCTGTAATGCAGCCACAGTAGCCAGCATCATCAGTGGTGGATGTGGTGACAAATGGCTTGCCTGTTGTACCATCTAATTTTCTTTGGTGAAAGACTGTGATTCTGGCTAAAGAGGTAAAATCCTGCTGTTTTTCCTATCAGCTTGAAACACCTTTTCCTGGAATGAGATAAACATGGAAGTAAATCAGTATTGCTATGCTCCTTTTCGCTTAAAATGCTGTTTAAGAGACATACTCTGTTGATAATCAGTTTAGCACTCCCATTCGCAATGTTAATAGAAAGGTGAGGTTTGTGTATTAATATAAGAGTGAAGCAAAAAAAAAAATCTGAGTGAAAAAAATGATTCAAGTGTCACAATGTTTTTATTTCCATTGCTCAGAAATCCCCCAGTATGTAAATGGATTCCATTTTTATTTCATGCTAAATTTCCATGCCCTGTGGTTTGCCAGCTTGCTTAATTTATTTGACACCCCAATCACACACCCCAATGTCTTAGACCATCCATAGTCTTTGCACTCACACTTAAACTGAAACCTTATTAATTAGCTTGCTTTATGTTTAGAAACATCTCTTAAACTACCCCCGCACTGCTTCTGTCCAACTGGGCAGCCATCAAATAAACCTCGGCGCATTCTCCTTGCAATACATCATATGACAGATGCAACCGTCTCCCCTCTGCTACTCCTCTCCCCTGTTTGCATTGATCTTTGCCCTCCCAGAATAGATTTGGACACAATAATTCAGCAGCCAGGTAAATTGGAATAACTCTGACCATTAGTGAATTAGTTTGCTCTTTAAAATCAACCATTGATCCCTGAGCTGAGCTGATTGGTTGCTGACCAACCAGGGAATTTAATTATCAAACAGAGTGTTGCTTGCTCAGCCATGTTTTCTGAAGGTCAGGGTGCCACTGCAGTCCTTTTTAAAGAAACGGCAGGACCAAGGCGAGAGATTGGGTGGGGGGAAGAATCCAGTACAAATGAAGTTAGCCACGGCTGCTCCTCCCATTCCTCTGTTGCTTCCCAGCAATTGCAAGTGGCAGACCATTACCACGCCTTTCCAGACATGACTGTGAGCTCTGCAATAATAATTCTCCAAATTCAGACGACAGTGGTTTGGCATATAGATGCAACTCTGCTCTCTCACTCCTCATTCTGTCATTCCCCAGCATGAATCCTGCATGAATCTTGCATACCCTTTGGTCCCATTGAGGTCATATTAATATGAACTATGGTAAAATAACCCAGAGGAGTATAAAAATTCATAGGCTGCCAGCCATCCATAACCTCGCGTCAAAGGTTTTGCTTCACTACGCGCATTATACCTGTATCACTGGGAATAAATTCACTCTGAGGCAGCAGTGCTGATAACAGTTCAGAGAGAATCCCATCTGCTAATATCCATACAAGTCCTCTGACTGAAAATGTAGAAAATAAATATTACATATTGGTGACAAGATGTCATATATGAACAATGGACAGTGTAAAAATACAGAATACAGTATCTGTTCTAATTCCACTGAGTATACCTGTCTCCCTGCAATAGGCTTCTTTCTACCCTGATCTCTTGCCTCTCTGGGATTTAGAATACAAATAAGCAGAACAAGCCTCCCCATTCTTATGAACTTATAGAATAAAGAGAGACACTTAGGGCCCCACACTAGGGAGAGAGGAATTGATTGGCAAAGCTAGTGACGGGACCAGAATGGGGATTGAATCCCCTTGAAAGAAGTAGAATGGAGGAGGAGTTGCAGTATGAATAAGGCTGTTTAAAAAGAGGATGGAGAAAACAAGCCTCCCTTGTCCTATCTTGTGATTTCCTGAAGCAGACATCCTCCCCTTTTTACCCTGCTATTCAAGGGTAAACGTGATCCACTCACTGTCTCTTCCCCTCTCTGTTCCATTAATCCACCCCAGAAATAAATATCTAAAATGATCTATATATAACAGAAAGTGGAAAGAAATACATACATTCACATACACGACCAAGCAAATGTGAAAATGTGAGTATAATTTCTGATTGCCGTTTGTTTTAATCTCATGCGCTACCTTGGCATAAATACATTATGAACAAAAGTGTGTTGTTGTTACACACATCTTTTCATCAGTTACAAGCACTCTTGACATGAGAACAAATGTAATTTGCTCCCATTCATGGATTAAAATTGATTGACTGGACCAGCCCTGCAAATTGTGACCCTTGATACAGGAATAGAGTTGTAAATGTACTGAGCATGTGAGGCTCAGCTTCTTAAGAAAGAAATATATATAATCAAATTGACATGGGACAGCTGGGGTAACCTCTGCCATTTAACATTTTTTCATACTGTATGTCTGCCTCTTTGTGAATATGAGAAGCAGGGATGAAGTCTGGACTGAATCAATGAGCTGAGTCTATTTTATCAGAGCACAGGACTCTGAGCTGGGCCTTCTCACACCAATATTAACACCCCCTCAGAAACTTTACCAAGGCAAGGCTACAGGGCCTTGTTGTATCAGTCCCAGTATCCTAAAGTCCTGTGCATCATAAATATCTGGTATCCTACAGTGCATCTACAATATGAGTCTGATAGGGTAAAGTGTAAAAGCAAAGTTAACTATGAAAGCCACCTGATCTGGCCACAAGTCCTTCTGCCCAGCTGCCCTAAAGCCAAATTTCATCCAGGTACTGGAGAGACTAGTACTGTCCTACCTTGGACCACATGGTAAAGACCCTCTCCAGTTTGCTTGTCACTTGCCACATTCACTCTCACATCAGTGATAATGATAGCACTGTGAGAGTCATGTTTTTTGATTATTTTTTTCTTCCAGTGCCTTTAACCCTGTAACGCCAAGTGTATCATATTTGATACATGAGTTTTTGAGACCTCTACATCGTCAGTGTGACCCTAACCCTAACCCTGTTACATGTTTTTGTAAGATAAACAAACTGTGAGCAATAAATTGCATAAAAATACTAGATGTAGCAAAAATTATACAAATTAAAATTAATTAAAACTAAATTAATTTATCAGAAGGTTCAAGAAACACTCCAGTTTTAAAAAAAATTAAAATTTCTGGCAGTTATTTCGTGGTTCAGGCTTTACAGGGTTAATACATTCACACAAGTTCTATTGAGTCAGAGGTTACGCAAGATAGGTGTCACTGTCTCGTAGATCATTGACTGTCCGTTGGACAGGTCTCAGATTGTGTGGCTGGGGAGCTCCCTGCTTGACGTGGTGGTTAGTAACACAGGAATGTCCCTGCGAACCGTTCAGTCTCCAGTTCTCTTACTTTGTACATCTCAGATTTCTTCTATAAACCTGCCATCAACTGACGTTCTTTGACAATTCTGAAGTGGCCAGTCAGAGATCATGATCATCTGCTCCTAAATGTAATAAGAAAAAGGAAATGATGGATGATTTTAGGAGGACAAGAACTGTGACCATGTCCATGAAAAGCAGAGGTGAGGAGGAATTATTCAGTACTACAAGTAGTAATAACATTCTGTAGTTCTGAGTGCTCTCTACATTTCTTTTGTCTGCTATTGTAGCAGTATCAGTGGTAGAGATGCCAGCTTGATCAATAAACTCATTCAAAAGCCTGGAACTATCATTGGTCAAAACCTGGAGACATAAGTATCTAAGAACTGAATAAACTACTGTATATCATGGGCAATCCATCACACCTCTTCAATGACACTAGCAGTAGAGCTAATTTTCAAGCAGACCCTCTGACAATGTGCCATTTGCATTGTCTTGCCTTAAGGCTATCTCTGATTTTTGTTCTCAAAATCCTCATATTCCCTCACAAAATTTAGTGGATGCAAATCCATCCAGTATTTTTCTACCAATGAGGGACTGGATGGTTGACACCCTATCCAGTTGGTAAACCCTCCCTGTGGTTCTCTTCCAAATTATTTGGCTCTCCTTGTGATGACATTCAACGGTTTCCTACACTGAACAGTTCTCTTAGGACCTGGGTAATAGTGATTAACCAAGTATGTTATCTCCTCCCAAGCTAATTTAACATCACTGTCCTTAGTGGCTTATTTACTGCGCATTTGCTCCTAGTGAGTCAGCATTTCATGCACGTGAGCATAAGTGTATTCATGAGAGAATTTTTTTTGTCTGGCAAATGTTCCCAAATGTTCTCTGTAGCTTCCATATATAAACTGAAAGACTTTTAATAAGAGTGTATCTGATGCCTAAATCCCCTCCCCCCCATTTCCAGCTGTGCAGCTGGTTCACTGCACCACATGGCTCACCCCCTCAAATACCACAAGTCCATCACCTTACCCCATGTGGGCATTGCTTTTCACCAATGAGCACTGATTCATAAAGGTGGGGCCCTCACATTTTGAAGGCTGCACACAGTGTATTCAAACTGTTCAGTGTGTAAGCCATTATTTTAATAAAAGCATGCAGTATTCTAACAATAATAAGCATCCAATTTTTGGAATTTCACGATCTTTATTCCACAGCAACTTTTTTCATTTTGAGACATGAAATGAGAATTTAAATTGACGGGCTACTCATATTTATCCAGTATTTCACATAACTATTTACTGTTGTTTGGTCAAGATTCCCTTTTATCAGGTAATACATTTTGGTATAAAGTGTGAAAATGTTCAGATGGAAAAGTCACAAAGCAAGCAGGAAAAATTCTGGTGTGAGATGACATAATGTTTTGGCAGTACAAGAGAGACAGCTATCAATGTATGAATAAAACTGACTGAGGATTTACTCTCTCAGGTGGGCATATGAATGCAAATGTACTCACTATGAGATTTCAGAATAATGCTTTAGGTGCTGGAGTCTCTGGGTCAGCTATAGACATCGTTTTTATGGTAGTGAAACTGATAAGAGCACATAGTAACTAAATCAAGTATTGTACTAAATCAGTGTTTAATAGGGGGGAAGAAGACCACAGTTAGTCATTAATATAATAAATAGGGACTTTCTAATGACATCTAAGGTCGATTTTGTACATGAAGAAGTTGTATATTTTTACTGTATAGTGTGACTGTGATTCGTCAGTAATCCCCAGCTTGCCAAATTATGCTTGCTGTGATAGGTGTATGTAAAGTATACATACACCTTTATGAGATGTTATATGTATATGATGTATAACTAACCATAGTAAAGTATACAAAGAGCTACAGAGTAATTTTGATGAAAATACGTCATGCAAATAACACTGGTCTCTACAGTAGTTGTGCAACTAAAAACAGAAACTTCAATTCACTTTTGTCATTTCCATTATTTATTGGCTTATTGTGCTGCATGTGCACATAGGTCTCATATAACTACATAACTTATTAAATAATTATTATTAATTATAAAGTAGACTGCTGTAGGGAAATAACACAACTATAAACCATTTTTTCCCTGTTATATATGAAAAAAAAGAAATTCTCACGTTTTCTTTTGCCATAACATTTCAAAAATGCTTACTACCCATATTAGCAAAGTCATAATATTATTAATCCCTCGGCAGTATTGCCCCTCTCTATCACATTATATTGTTTCATTCTGACAGCCAATCTCAAATTAGTCTAAAGTAATTAGCATAAAACATGACTGCTATTATAGTGGAAATAATGTGTTATTGATAGAAAGTTGAAATTTCATTACAATTAGCTTATACTTCAAATATGGCAGTGTGATTATTGCTAGTTACATTAGTTGATATTCAAATGATCTCAGATTCTTCCTGGCCTTTTTGCAAGGAGGTGGAAAAGTATTTAAATAATAAAATACAGAATTAATTTAACTGACATGCTAATTTTAACGATGATGTGACAGAAAAAAAGAAAAAGACATATAATAATAATAATAATTAAAAAAAAAAAACCTCCCTATCAGTATACTATGATTACTTTAACTTTGGCAATCAAGCAGTTCATCATGTATTTAACTAGAAAAGATTAGGCCCATTAAATTTTCCCTGCTCTTTTATGATGTGTTATTGTGTAATAAACCATGAAAGGAGGGGGAATTTTTGCATAGAGTAGCACTTAATAGCACACTGTTGCTCCACGGCCAGGGGCCAGAGTTCTTAAATGCAATTACTGATGAAAATCTTTTTTTCTTATCGGAAACTACAAGGCATAATTTCATTGTCAAATAGATATTTTCATTCAAAAGCATGTACAAGGAGAAAATTGATAATTTTTAATGTCCAAATTTATTTTTTCAGTTTTTAATTTAGCAGTATTTGACTATTAAATTATGTTAGTTATACTAGAGTATGCATGTGTTATATATATCCTGCCCAATCCAGGCAGGGTTAGGTTTATATTCTCTGCTGCTTTTAAATGAACTTTTCCTATAGATTTGTTTCCATTGTGTGTTGTTTCTGACATATTTATAGAACAAAGTAGGCACATTATGTATCATTTATTGATAAGTTCAATCGTAAATTTGTTTAATGACAAAAGCGATGGTCTTTACCACATGGCTAACTGAAAGTTTCTTCCAGTAGTAACTGACACCATTAGGTAAAGGGAGATGGTGATCTTTCACGTTAGTGGCTGAGTGTCATAACATGTCATAAAGTAGCTTCTAACCCTGTAAGAAATGATCATGACAGCAACTACATAGTCTACATAACTGGAGATGTATTTCATTCTCATCTGCAAACGACAAACAGTCTTTGTATGGAGAAACAGAATCTGTGTAGCTTTCTAAAAGTAACGGAAACAAACAAAAAAAACAAACTCCAGGCATTGAAGGGGGAGCAAAGCTAAGAAAGAGCAGAAAATAAATACACACCATGTCACAGTGAAGTGACAATGACAAGGGCACTGTCTTATTTGTTCAGTACAAGACAATTAACCTAACTCTATGACATCTTCTTGTACTGCTAAAATAGACTTTGTCATGTAACAACTCTCTTTCTCTGCATCTCCTTCCTTCCTTCCCTCTTCTCTTCTCTCCCATCAGGTCTCCACATAATGGAGCGAGAATGAACAGAGAGCGGCTTAAAAAAAAGCATGAACTGGAGGTTTATTGAGGTCATCTGCTTCCTGTTTATATGGGACCATATAACAGTTCAGTCTTCCCGCCAGGATCCGTTGGCCACTGAACAACATGTCACCAAGCAATATGACTGGCTCATCTCTGACCGCGGACCTTTCCACCACTCTCGGAGTTATCTGTCCTTTGTGGAAAGATTCCGCCAAGGATTTACGACTAGATATAAAATTTATAGGTGAGTTCACTTTCAGCCTGTGTACTGATTCCACTCATGCTTTTTAGGAGAATGTCTTTTTTATGGCTTTGCTATTTTGAGATTTTGAGATTTTAGTTGCAAAAAGCTGAACTCTGTACATTTTTAACCCATTAAGTGTACTTTTTATATTTAGATCCAGTCAGTCTCAGCCCCATAAAATCTTTTTATTATATTAATGAAGTGCAAATAAGACTCCTTCTTGCCTTAGCTAGAAGGAGTCTTATCTAGAGCAATTTTATTTCTGCAAAATGTAGGCAGATACAGTAAGTAAGAAAATAAAAATCTCAAGTAACAATACATATCAGAATTATCTGTAATGTTGAAACAGTACTCGACATCAGCATTTTTTATATTAGTGTTAGGGTGCACTTGAACTGAGTGCAGCTCTTTTGGTAAATTAATGATGCCAGTTTATAAAAAGCACAGGCACATGTGAATTAACGTCTAAGGAGGAATGATTGAAATCTAAGGAGTAGAAACAGATATACACTATACGGACAAAAGTTTTGTACCACACATCTTAATTTTTGAGTTCAGGTGTTTTTAGTCCCACAGGTGTATAAAATCAAGCACCTAGTCATGGAGTCTGCATGCCATGCCATGCATATCATGTAGTCTGCCTTTACAAACAGTTGTGAATAAATGGATCATTCTAAAGAGCTCACTGAATTTGAGTGTGGTACTGTAATAGGATGCCACTAAGTCACTTGGTGAAATTTCTTCCCACCTAGAGATTCCATGATCAACTGTCAGTGGTATTATTGCAAAGTGGAAGCGTTCAGGAATTACAGCAACTCAGCCACAAATGGGGCAGACCACATAAAATTACAGAGCATGGTTGCTAAGTGCTGAGGTGCACGGTGCGTAAAAGTCGCTAACACTGCTGACTCAACTGCAAAGTTCCAAACCTCCTCTGGCATTAACATCAGCACAAAAACTGTGCACCAGGAGCTTCATGGCATAGATTTCCATGGCCATGCAGCTCCTGTAGGTGAAATATGTAGATGGCCCAGTACTTCTGTCCATATAGTGTATGACTTGATTTTTAGTGTTAATCGCTATCCAAAGATGTAATGCAGTGTAAATGCATTTTTGATTAGAACCTCTTTCCTACATAGTTCATCACTAAAAAGTGAAAATAATTTAGGATGTACGATGTTTTAGTTTATAAGGCAGAAAAAATCATTTAAAGGAGTTAATTCATTTATAATTTCAATATTAACTTGTCAGTATCACATATGCAAAAAGAGATAATAACGGTTCGATTCCATACACAATTAGATCCCACTTTGTATCCTTACCTACCACCAAACTATATTAAGACCATTATTATATTTTATGCTACAGTTACACTGGGAAAAAACTGTGGATGGAGATTGTGGCATGACCAAAAGTATTGAATACGTGTGCAATTCACAGTCAGTTGCGGTCTTCAAAGCGACTTTGGTGTCAAGATGGCGAAAAAAAGGCAAAAGGATTGAGTCAGTTACCTATCAATTTCTGACTAAATGGGCAATTACATGCAATCTGTTTGTGATAACATGGTGATTAAATGTGATAAATTGGTATAAATTGCAAATCTGTTGCCATCTACCTACACAGAAATTCACATTAACACTAGAACAGCCAACAGGGTCATTTTGACTCCTTGGCATTTTAAAAATTGTGTAACTTTGTTAAATTAAAACTCCATCATCTCATATATTTATTCTATTCCTCATAGAGTGAATTTTGGGTGTGTGGGATTAAAAAAAAAATACAGCCACTTATACCTAGAACCTCCAAGGATGTCATTTTGACCCTAGAGAAATGAATGTAAAATAACAATTACAGCATGCCAGGTTGCCTATCAACACGTATGTTTACACTTATTTTGATGTGAAGACTATATGTGATAAAAGAAGAATAATTAGTTAGATAAAAGAAGAATAACTACTGCAAGGCAGAATAGTTCATGGATGGGATGTTGAGCCAGGACAGAGCAAAGGAGTGCGTGACGGAACACATGGAGAACCAGGCGGGGTGCTGACTGTGCAGAGCAGCAGGAGAACTGTAGCTGAACTGAGCAGAGAGTCCAGAGTATGGAGTACTAATCCCAGCAAATAAAGAGTGAAATCCAGAGCAGAGCAGCTGAATCGAATGGGTTTCAACTTGGTGAGCAGAGCTGAGGACAGCTGTGGACAGTGGATGAGAGAGAGATGCAAGTCTGGTGAAGCGGAGGCAGATGTGGATGGTGTGATAAACTTTCACTGCTGTTCGTTTACAATAACTCGGTGATCAATTTTAAAATGTAGGCAATGACTGGTTGAATCTGTTTCACAGTGAGCACTCTGTTTTCTATAGGTTCTTTATTTTAGCGTAACTAATACCACCCCATTATCCAAAATTCATTTTTAACTTTTCCATAATGTTCTTCTTCTAAAATAATTTAATTAGTTAGATTTTGTTAGCTATTGTGTTTTTTGTTGTACTCTTTTTTTCATTAGTGAATTGTTTTATATATTTTACCTTCATGATCTGTAATGAAATAATCTAAATAATTTATAAAACTAATAAAATAAAACTCCTAAATTACCTAGAGTGGGGGAAATAATTATTTGATCCTCTGCTGAATTTGTAACGTTGCTCACTTACAAAGAAATGAACAATCTCTGATTTATATGGTAGTTTCTTTTCAACCAAAAATCCAGAAAAAACACATTAGTTATAAAAATAAATTGATTTGCATGTCACTAAGTGAAATAAGCATTTGATCCCCTACAACCCAGTCAGAATTTCAGCTCCCACAGATTGTCTTTGTGCCTGATACTCCTGATCTCAACTCATTATTTGTATAAAGCACACCTGTCCACAGAATCAATTTCTTTCATTCCAAACTCACAACCACCATGGGAAAGACCAAAGAGCTGTCAAAGGACGTCAGGGACAAGACTGTCAACCTGCACAAGGCTGGAATGGACTACAAGACCATAAGCAAGAAGCTTGGGGAGAAGGTGACAACTGCTGGTGCGATGATTCAGAAATGGAAGAAATATAAAATGACAATCAGTCGCCCTCACAATAATGTCTGGCTCCATGAAAAATCTTACTTCATGGGTCGAGGATGATGATGAGTAAGGTGGTGGATCAGCCCAAAACTACATGGGAGGAGCTTGTTAACGATCTGAAGGCAACTGGGACCCCAGTCACCAAGAACATCATTGGCAACATGTAATGCTGTAATGGACTGAAATCTTGCAGTGCCCACAAGGTCCATAAACATTGCTGCAGGATGACAATTTAACTGCAAAATATTTAACTGTAAAATGACATGGGTGCTTGGCAACCTTGCTTTTATACAGGAATATAACCAGAATACAACTAGTTAGCAGCCAGTTGAATTGAGTCCCCTATTGCAAAGACACGTGTCACAGACGAGTTGCACTCATCGATTGTCTGATCGATCTTTCTGAGTTTATAAATTAGATGGTGATTATTTGCTGCAGTCAGTCTGAGTCAGACCACAGTTGTTTGGAGACAGGATGACTCCCACCAGGCAACCTGTGCAATCACCTTGCGATCAAAAGCAGTTACCTAGAAATTGAGGGTGTTGCACACTCAACCTCATAGCAACCAGTTGTTCATCGCAACTACTTGCATTTGGCTTCCATCCATCCATCCATCCATCCATCCACTAATTCAATATTAATTTTGCACGACTTACTTACTAATGCCCAAATTAGAGTTTGACATTCATTCCATGCAATATACATGCAACATACATGTTGTTTTGTTGCTTTACATCACCAGTTTCCTCAGAGCTCACATGAAGAAGCAAAAGTACAAAAATTGGATGGCTTAAATCTATCTTTCTCAGAATGATGTGCTTTGATTTCCTATCATCCCCCTACAGTCTGCTAAGTCAGAATTATACAAAGACTGTAAACAGAGTAAGAGAATCATTTGCCACATTCTTTGGCAGTTCTTTCACAGAGTTCCTTCTCTCTCTTTCCTCCGTCTCACTTGGTAACTTGCCACAGCCCTTGGTCCCCACTGGCTTTCACTCCTTGATATTGTCACATGAACGGTAAACAATGCATTTGCATAATGTGTAACTTGACAGAGCAGGATGTTGCACAGAGACATGAATCTCAGAGGCAAAACTTCAGAAGCTGCTTTCCGCAGACACTGTACAGCCGTCGAGTGCTGTCTGTGATGCTGCAGTGATTTATTAAAACAGAGTGTGTGTATGCATGTCAGGTGCTGCTGGGAGTATTGGTGGGCCCAGGTGGTTCCTGTTGTTTTTCACACTTAACAAACCATTAGTGGCATCAAATTCAGCCATGAGTTCTAGATATCCCTTTCATCATGACAAGTCAATTAAACCTTGCATAAACCTTGCATCAAAATTAAAAAGTAAAATGATGTACTTCTCATTAAAAATTAAATGACAACAATCAACTATCCATACATATATATATTAGGCAACTGCAAACAAGTCAAATAAAGTTTGATAGATCCCTTTCACTTCAGTCTGGCCTGTAAATTATCTCGTGCTGTCTATTGTATTAGTGTACTAAATGAAAAATGCTTCTAGGCATAGGATATAGATTTTGTAAAAAATATGCAGTATTCAAGGCAAATGCATGAAATTTTCCACAAAGGTCAAGTGCTTATCAGTGATAATCATTCCAACCTTGACCTCCAGATAATTTCAGTGATTAGTGCATCTTCAACCAGGGAGGGGGGACTGACATCAACTCATGTAGTGTTTGTTTGGAATGAAATCATACATAGCCTTGGTCCTGCTTGGCACATGATTGCCCAGCCGTGCTCTGCTCTAACAACCAATGAGGACTGAATCGCTTTGTAAATTTCCCCAGGGACTTTCTCTGCCTCAACAATTTAGTGGTGGAAAGTGGTTGAATCAGATTTGCAGAGAGACAAAGCATCCATTCCTTTCGGGTTCACTTATCAAGAGAGATTACCCTGGAGGCATGCGGTGTGGACAATGCCAACCTGATCAGCAACAAACAAATCTCCCCCATCTTTAATAACATGGGCAGTGTGCCTAATTTGAAGGATAAACACAGAATTAGAAGGTTCCAGCCTTGTGTCTAGTGCTCTGAAAAGGTCATTGCCGCTTCAAGGGGAGAGACACACCGGAAGGCACCAATTATCCTCTCCCTCTAGACTTACGTGTCTTAAAGAAATTATTGGAGTGTTTTTGTATAAGTAATTGTCACCACTCTGTCTCTACTGATTGCAGTCTTCAAGCTGAATCCGTTTTTTTCGTACTCTTTGTCACATATTTCCTGTATCGTATTTTGGTCAAGAAAGCCACCTTAACTGATGGCTGCATACAGTTCTTATATCAGAGCTGAGCTGAATAAGGTGTATCAATGTGTGCTTCGGTTAGTGGTGAAATTCGATGGGCTGTTTTGCTCACACTAGCATCGGTCGTTCTCCTGCTTGTACTCTATTATAGGGTCGAATGTGTTTCAGATGATGCGTGTTCTCTGTCTGGTCTTTGTTCGCAGAGCTCAATCTCAGGTCCTTGTGTGCCTCAGAAAAAAATCCAATATAAATGCAAATCTGGTAGCCATTAATGCATTTTAAAGGCCTCAAATCAGCATTGCACTGTAATCAAAGGAGCAGGATGAGGGTTGTTATTTAGAATAAAAAATATTTATGAAAATGCATGGCTCTCATAGATTGTACTTTGAAAAGCTATGCAGAATGAATAGAGAGGTCTGATAGAGCTTTTCTTGTCACTAAGTCAGGACTCAGCAACCCTCAAAATGTATCCAAGGATCTGATCAAAATCCTACAATGTCCTGTGAAAATATTATACAAAATTAAATTAAAATCTAGAGATTGTTAATGGTCATAACAAAGGAGGTTCAATTTTTGGACTGTGTTTCAAAAAGGTTGAAGTATTATAATTTATTATATAAGCTAAGTGGTAGACGTAGACTCATTTTAAAAAGGAAATTAAGCTATTCTTTGTTTTACTTCACCATTTTACACAATTGCAAAAGCAGGGTACGGCATTAGGTATCTATTTTACTATATAACTGTCTCTATACTGACTTAGTAAAGTGTTTTAAGAATGATCACAAATGTTGTTAGTAAATATTACCAAAAATACTCTTCTTATAGAAAAACAAAACAAAACACTATGGCACCCATTTTAATATTTTACTTTACTGATTGCAGCTCCTCATCTGAAGGACTTTCTCTTTTGTTTATACAAAGATTCAGTAATACTTTCAGTCCTTGCAGCTCTGAACCTATCTCAACATCATCGGTCAATGCTCTATTTAAGAAATTTCCTGCTCAGTCAGATTGGATCTTAATCAAACTTGCTTCCAGCTTCCTTCAACGTCTGTGCAATATCCTATTGAGCTAGTGTTGAAAGAATTTACAGCTTTTTGGTGGGCACCTAAACCAGTAGTGAGAATGCCTCTGAAGCACATTATCTCCTGTTGTGAGCTACATGTGAAAAAGGGCAACTTCGGCCAACTTCAAACAGTGTCCTGACCTGATTTTCTTGACATTGTCCAGAGTTCATGTGTAAAAACTTGAAAGCATTTTCCTTTTCTTATTAGTATTTTTTATCTCAATTTAAGGGATTCTGTACTGTTGAGATGATGCAGCAGTAAAAGCTGCTTAAAGTGGTTGTGAATCTGGACAAGCTATCAGCATCTGGTAGATGTAGCACCTCTTCTCTTTTCTCTACCTGTGGCCACAGTACCTGAATGGGAATTATTTCCAGGAGAGTATACAACTCTGAGATCCTCATGCTTTCCAAGTTGGAAATTTGGCCTGGAGACCTACTTGTAGGCAGGTGTCATAACTACACGTGATTCCCTCACTAAGCCTAATTTCCCCTTTGGCCACTCATTACACAAATTTTGACTGTTCCAAGACAATATTACCTGCTGTGCGCTCCAAATTGCATTGTCATTTTCCATGCTTTGTTTTTGTTATCCAGCTGCAACACTGTGACAATAAGACAAAGGCACATCTCCACAGTATGTCTGCAACAACACTTTGACTGCAAGGTCACACAGAATATTACAAAATTTTCCACTAAAGTGTTTGTCCATCATACTGTATGCAACCCTTTGTACACTTTTTATACTCTTTTATGTGAAATTTTAACACCAGAACACATTTTCTGATAAATAGTTTGAGGAATCTCAGAGAGCTGAGTGCTTAATCGAAAAAAAAGAAAAAGAAATAGTTATTGGTCTGATACCAGGTCACTAATGGTTTACTAATCCTAGCTAATGACACAAGGGTACACATTTAATGGTATGAATGGCATAGGAGCTCAACTGTATTATCATAAAATATTTTATATTTTATTATAAAAATATAACAACTAAAATAAATTTACACTAAACCTATGATCACCAACATAGCTTATTTTTTCTTTCTTCTTTCTTTTTTTTTTTTCAAGCTTATATTTCCCAGTTCAGACAGTTAGATGTAGGTTTTACAAGTGTGATACGATTTTATTCAATTTTATTTATCATGAATACTTCTCAAAGAAAATTTCTTCATGGCATTAATTATTCCTAACTGTAATCAGTTCACAGACGACCACTTGATCCGCACTAAAATGAATAATCTGCAGTTCTAATTTGCATCTGCAAACTAATTTTCCTCAGTCTCTAAATTAAACAGTTCATCAAACAGAAAGCCATGAATCTCGGACTTAGCTTCACCCTCCATCCTCTTTTTTTTTTTTTTGTGCAATTGGAATATGTTAACATCTGAACATTTTAAAAGAAAAACACCAGCTTAATTCATATATTCTGAGTGAATATCTAGATGTGCTGATATGTGCCTCATTTGTTTTAAAAAAATATAAAGGTGTAACATTTGTCTGACTCAGGTCTTGAATTAGTTTGGATGAGCCATCGGTAATTGGATAGAGCGAGCAAAGGAGGATTTGATGTAGTCGGCAGATTTGTTGAGAGAGGCTGCAGAAATGTTTAATTCAGCAGGCTGTAGCCAAAGGAAGTGATGGAGAGAGGCAGACGGGAAGTCAGGAAGGATGAAACAGACTGAAGAAAGAGGACAGAGACATTGAGGGGTCTGGAATGCCATTAGGCAGTGAGACAGGAAGGTGCTAAAAGTGTGTGATAAAGAAAATGTACATAAGTGCTCGAGACATTGAAGGGGGTCCACTGAGTTCAGTATCAAAACAAGGAATAGGGGAATAGACAGGTAAACTGGCTGTGAGGTCATAGTCAAGGTGAGGATGAACACAGAAGCATTGGAGTGGTTCAGAAATACCATGTACCCAAGTGCAGCACTCTCTTGCAAACAAAAAAAACAACCAAATCCTGCATTATTAAAGCCCTCTCTGCATCTAATCATAGTTGTACTTAGAAAATGATGGGTTTTTCATCTTTCAGAATTTTTTCACTTGCATTCACTTAGACATGGATACTGTGCACCAGGAGAAAATTGTGTAGCTTTCAGCTATCTCTATTCATCCATGTACTTATCTACCAATGCACATACATTTTTTTTTTCATGCAACTATTAGTCATTTATTTTTTAGCTGTGAGACAGTGACAGAGACAGTCTAATAATGACAGACTGTGTGTGTAGTCAGAATGAATGCAATTAAAAAACATTTAGAGATTACTAACAATGCCACCGGTTATATGAAAAAAAAGATAGCTTAGTGCTATTTTATGAATCAACAAATGAACAGCACTTTATTGCACAAACTTTTACAGTATTATTGTGTATAGTCTAAAGCCATATGTCACCTGTTCTGTCATTGAGCAGAACACAATAAAAGTGCATCCTGGTGGCCTCAAGGTTTAAGATGCTGACCATGTAATTGCAATGTCCCAGAGTCCAGCTATGGATTCCAGTTGCAAGTCATCTCTCATTTTCTGACAGCTCTCTACAGTTGGCTACCTACAGCAAAAACATTCATAGATAAATGCTGTAATGTATATATAAATATTTCACATTTCCTAGTGATGCTTTAGTGATTGAGCAAATTAGATGACTCACAAACATGTTGTCACCAAAAGGATTTTGGCTGCCTTCTCATGCTTTGGCAGCATACATGAATTCCCATTTGCTGACTGAAGCAGTAACGACTTCCAACACTTGGATTTCGAGCACTCGTCTCAGCCAATCAGGCAAGCTGAAAATCCAGCACTGCTAAAATCTCTCGAGTTGCCATTATCACTGTTGTGCATCGAATGAGCAATTATTTTCTTTTTAAAACTTCTTTTGAAAAACTTTTATGTGACAGACACACTGGAAGTGTTGTTTACTGTGGGGCATAGAAAATATCAGTTTAACTTTAATCTGTCTTTATTCCCTCTACTCTAATCTGTTTCTTTTATACACACTTGGAAGACACAAACACACACACATAGAAAACACAAAGTCATCTTGGGGCTATTGCAATTACAATCACTGGAGTACTGCAGCAACTCAGTGTTGATCTGTATTTTTCAGCTGTATATAGGTTTGGGAAAATCACCAGAAGCTGATCTGGGGAGGGACTTTATGCCACTTTTCTTCTCCAACCTAGTGGTAAAAAGCCCCCGCTGTGGGATGACTTAATTACTGGCAAGGATGGGATGGTAATTAGAGGAGAAACAGGAGGCTAGAAAAAACTGTCAGGGTTAAGTACTGACTAATTCACTGTGTGGGACGCCTGTACCCCTCTCCCTTGAGACTGGCAATATAACATCACCACAAGAGCAACAAGCACTGAAGAGGAGATAACAGAGCAACCATGCATCATATTACCATTTTTCTGATGTGGTGATCCACGCTGCCTAGTCATACTAGATGCTCAACCACAGAAAGGTGTTCACTTTTGTTAATACAAGTTCTACGACACAAACTTGGGGCAATAAACTTAATTTTAAAATGCATGTACCACACGGTCTAGTATTGCTGATAGTAAACTTCATAAACTTCAAGTTGAAGTATTCACCAATTACATTCTGTAACATTTACCATTCCTTGATTCATATTTTAAGCATTTAAAGTCTAATTCAACAGAGATGTTAGTCAAACATGAAGTCTACGAAGAGTCTTCAACATACAGACAAAAGCTCTGATCAAACAAACTAATGGAAAGCACTTGGATGTGTACATGACCAGTGAATAG
This sequence comes from Heterochromis multidens, assembly GCA_015108495.1. Lineage (NCBI taxonomy): Eukaryota > Metazoa > Chordata > Actinopteri > Cichliformes > Cichlidae > Heterochromis > Heterochromis multidens. Next base: position 74,783 of record VUQS01074981.1, read on the forward strand.
TATTGTAGTTTCTAGTTTGTTTTTCTTCAGTGAATCAAAAATTGATTCAATTAAATAATATTTTGTTATTGTCATTGTATTTTTTTCGTTGAATGTGTTTTTCAAAAGCCAGAATGACTTCAAGATTATTTGCCATTTATTTTGCAAATAATAATTCTAATCAACAATAATCACAGACAATTACTCACTTAAATGAACAAGAGATACATACAACTCATTCTGAATATCTGAAGTACATAACCTCAGAATATGTTCCAGTGCACAGCATCGCCTCTCTAAACACCTCATCAGAGGTATCTTTCCTCTGCTACCCCTCTGTCCTGCAGTCAGCACATGGCTTTGTTGTTTTTTTTTTCTTCTTTTTTTGTGACCTACACAAACACAAAAAAAGGTTTATTCTTAGCCTCCTGTAGAACATCTGAGTCAGTTCACTTGCAGAAAAACACTGAATCTGTTGGGCTTGTTATCTGGGCTGTTTTAGAAATGTAGCATCACAGGTTTTCTTATACTGTGTGTTACATGTCTAAAATTATTTTCAAGTGGGTTTTTATTTGCTACCTACCACAATATTGTGTCAGTTAGCATGGTGATCCAGGGGATACACCACCAGTGGTTGCAGGTACTGTATTTATTTTCAAAGTAGCTTGTTTGAGAATTATATTCATGGTTATTAAAAGATCAGGCACACTGTTGGGAAATGGAACTATCTTACCAGTACTTAGTCTTAATGTTATTTCTTATATTAAACAGTGTTCCTATTGTTGTAATATTCTACCTATTTTTTATAATCAGTAGAACACATTATAAACCTGCAAATTTTTTTCTGTGTCTCTCTCTTTCTGTCTTTTGTAGATAAAACTGCACATGCTGTTTGTCATTGAAGAATCTAAAGATTTAACTGACCTAAGGGAAATTAGTTAATTTAATACGTTTATTGCGTTCCTGAACCATGCGTGTGCAGCAAAAGCATGTAGTTGTACATATTCTTCACAAATATAAAGTCAAAGCTAATTTGAGACAGGCTTTAAAGAATTGTTTTGAGTTTGTAAGTTCTTTTAGTTAAATGTGTGTATAAAGGAAGTTTTAGAAGGAGGACACAGAGTTAGCTAACCTGACAACCTCTGGAAGGTTGTTTTCATCTCTTGGGGTAACATAGCAAAGGCCTGATAAGTGGGTTTAACAAGTAATGACATGTTTCTCATTTTCAGACTTGAAGCAGTGAAGCAGCAATGATATTAAAGACTACTGACAAGCGCATGCTTGTGACATGATATCTAGCTGAAGTATGATTTCAAAACACAGGAGAAATGTACTTTTAACTGGAGGTCAAGTGTCTAAAAAAGGACACAGAGATGACACAGAAGATTTCATTTCTGCATTCTATTGTGTCACTATTAAATCAGTGAGTTTTTTTGTTTATCTGTTTTCCCCCTTGATCATAGAATGTTGTCAGCCTAAGTAATATTAAATGCTTTGCAGTTTATTCCTGAAGATAGAAAAAGGAAACTGGCAAAACAGCCCATAGATCTGCATCTTTCCACTTTATTAAATTTGATGTTTTTCTTGAGTAGCTGTTTTAATCTCAACCATGTAAAACATGACACATAATTTCACACAGGGCCCCGTATATGCATTCAATTTATTTTATTCCATTGTACTTTCAAGAGCTACTTTCCAATACAGCTTGCCATGAAAGTCCTCCTAAATAAACATGTACTTTCTTACTTGAATTTGATCTTAATTCAAAGGTGTCTTTTTTTTTTTTTTAGAGAGAACTAATTCTGTCCAAAGTGCTAAAAAATATCCTGAAACGTCTTATTTGCCTCATTCTTCACAGTTTTTGTTGCAGTTCTCAACGAGGCGACAGTTTATCACTCATTTATATTACCACTAGACAAAATTCAAACCATATTTAAATTTTTCATTCTCACGGCAATTGAGATGAAATAAGGGAAGTAAATTGTAATAGTGTTTTTTTCTGGTAGGTAAAAAGATCACTGGGATTACAGAAATGAATTAGCTCAGTTGTTTTATCCATTACACTCATAACAAATACAGTACACAGAAACCATCAACATAATGCTTTTTTTTTTTTTAAATTTGAGCTGTGACTGACAGTTATTATGGGGTCAGTTGAGTTCAGCAGTAAATGGATGTGATACAGTAAGCTGCATCTAACAATACCAGTTGATTCTTTTTACTGAATGAATGTTTTGACCTTTGAAGGTTTTCATTATGTGTAGAATGGAGGAGCACTGTTTGTCACTCAATTATAGGATACAGCAGATGATGAAGTGTTTTATCAACTGTATACAAAAGGACTTTATATGTCAGACTGATACATACGCAAACAGAGGATCGCAACCTAGAAAATGTGTTTAAGAGACTATCAAGATATTTGGAGATTCTATATGATTCTGGCTTTCATTTGTGTGCAATCAGTCTTTCTCATCCCATTATATGCTGTGTGAGCTAGTAATAATTTCCATTTCTTCCCTGCCCACACATTGAGACTAGTTCATCAGCAGTACTTCTCACATTACACAGTTAATTAGATTCAAACACATGCTCATGTCACTCACCCGTGCATTTGCTTCTGGCACAATGTCCCATCAAATTCTTGAGATTAAAGCGAATTAAGAGATTGTTTTTGATTAGATCAATTTTCATTTCATTGCCTCATCACAATCACAAAGTGTACTAACAAAGCTATTATACCAGCAATCATATTCCATTTAGACAATCATGTTCCATTTGCTGATATGCTGTAATTAATAGTTATTAACAAAGACGCTTACATGTGAATATTGAGATAGAATTTAGGTATCATGGTATAGCTCTTGAAAGCTTTTTAATTTTCTTCTTTCAGGAAATATGGTTTCATAGCTTCAGTACTAATTTCTAAGAAACAGCAACTCAAAGAATAACTTTTGTATACATCCGTACTATCTTGCCGCTGAGCATACTTTATTTCATTAACTGTTATTGTGGTCATAAGTTAATTTGATTTATAGTGTTTATTTCCCATTTACTTTGACCCAAACTACTGAGGATTTATTCCAGGATCAGCCCGTTATTCTGCAGACACAGAACTGAATAAAATCATGACCCAGTCAAATGATTTTCTGAAAAGCTTTATTCCAACAGCCACACATTCACTGGAAAGAATGGATGAAAAATCATCCACACAATCATGTAAGAATGATTGAAAAAAGCACATGTATTTCATTATCCTCCCTTTCTTTGACTTTTTTGTGCAGATTACTCCTGATTTTATTTAAAAAAAAAGAAAGAATGAAAAAAAAGGAAAAAAAAAACCCAACTGTGAAACTGAATTATGCTAGCTCACGCAAAAGCTACCAGAAGAAATAAAGAAATCTAACACTGCATTTCAATCGTTGGGTGTTGCTCTCGCACATCACAGCTGATATATTCTTCCCTCTCAATTGATTTTGTCTGTCTTCATCTCACTGTCATCTTTACCAGCCTAATGCCAACATTTTACACAGATGGGTTCTGCAGGAATTTGCATGATGTTGCATCTTGAAGTGTTTCTCTTTTGGAGACTGAGAATTTTTCTTTTTGTTTTACCAAAACAGATTCAACTTACAGTACAATAATTATGGACCAAATGCAGTAAACTGATTTGACAACGCCTCATAGCATAGCAGGAAAATGGCCCAAAACATACTTCAAGAGCAATCCAAAATTTTTGGAAGGTCAGTAAGTGGTCTGTTCCACAGTGGTTAAGTATTTAATCATGTGATCTCAACCTGGTTGAGCATGCATTTTATTTGCAGAACTGAAAACTAAAGAAAAACCCAAAAGCAGTCAACAACTGAAAATAGCTATAACAAGGGTCTGGCAAAGCATCACATCATAAAAGCATTGTATGTACCTCCGCTGGTTCTAGACTGCAGACAGATTTTTCCTACAAAGGATTCTCAACAAAGTATTAAAAGATAAGAACTGTATTTACTATTGTGTAATTATTTTCCAATTGTATTTGAATTGGAAATAAGTGACTGTGCATAAAAATGACTTTAATCCATGTATAATTAATGCAATATTCAAATTAATGCTGAGTCTGCTGTACTACTCCTAACTGTAACTTGGATATATAATAACAGAAATTGTGTCAGTATCTAAAAAATATGTGGGCCTAACTGTAGAAAGTAACTGCATGTACTGTGAATTTTTGGTCTAAAACAAAATACACGGTTATTCAGGTAGGAGTAGCAACAAATTACTATTACTTTAAATGTATTCAAAACCATAATTACAAGACAGCAATAGTGTTATACATCTGTACTACAGTACATCACATTTATCAAAAAGCGTATACACCTATAGAATATTACATAACTAAACTTGATTTGTAAGGTACTGTAACTATCTTGAGGGACAGGTAGACGACTTGGGAAGATTGACAGTGAGTCTTAAATAATTTACTATTAACACATACCTACTTTTATCTATATCTATTTGCATGGAACAGTCTCTTGGATATTTTATATGGCCTCTCTGCTGATGGTATACCACTTTTTCAGTATAACACCTCCAATTTCCTACACTATTTACTCTATAAAAAAGAAAAGAAAAAAGGAGAAAAAAATCTAGCCTTACCAGTAGTGAAGTGTAAATAAATAAAACAAGAACAAGCAAACAGCCCTGCATAGTCCTTCACTGTGCACTGAAGCATAGGATTAAGATTTTGTCTTTTCTGAATAATTCTCAGTGGCTGAAATTCATGCAGGATTTCAATTGTATCTCTGTCTATTTGATTTATTACCAGGCTTTGCCTCTTTATTATTAGTAATGTCTCTCTACCCCTTCCTCTACCTCCTTTTACCCATATTTTCTGTCAAAATGCTACGTAATACTTTGGCATCATTGCCCGTCAGGGAGCATGAACATGGAAACCTGAGTTAATGCACTGCTAATGATGAGTGTATTTTGTACTCTAGTTTTGCCAGGTCATAGAGATATAACCTGCTAGCTAGTTTAATGTAGCTAGCTCCTTAGCAAAATCATAACAGAGAAATGAACACAGACAAATTTTGGTGATACTGACCCTGGTGTCTAACTTTTTAGGTCAACATCCAACAGTATCAACTCTAAAATGTGTATCACTGGTTAATCACATGAAATAGACAAATGAAATAAACTCATGAAAGCCTCTTGTTCATAGCTTTGACAAGTGTTCTTAAACGAAGACAGTCTCTTGAAATATGGACATTCATAAACCCTGCTGGGCCACATATTGGTCTAGATGTAATAACATTTATCCTATATCACTGAAAAGATATCATATCCAAGTGGATGTGATCATGCAGCACTGTTACTGTGTGAGAACACCACATACAGAATAAAAGAGAATAAGTCAATACTGTGTGGGAAGACAGAATCGCTTCACAAAGTCATTCATGGGGGAATTTCCATTATTGGATCAAAGTCTCCCCCCGTCCTAGCACTTTGCCAGCATTTTCTGTTGAGCCCTCATGGTGCACCACTATCACTCAGCTGAGCAAGGCTCTGTAAAGACAGTATGGCAAAGATTCAATCAACAATGTCTCAGGAATGGTTAATGGGCGTAAAAAATAATGTAGGATGCTATAAAGCAAAGTCCCTGTGTGTAGGACAATTTACTCATTAATTTTAATAAGCATTATTCCACTCTCATTTATTTGGTTCATACTGCCATCATTTCCCCCCCAAAAAAAGAAAGAAAAAGAAAAAGCTGCATCAATCATATGGGGTTATCTTTCTGTTCAGGGTAAGTGTACAGTGAACTGGTAAATACATTACAAGACCTTATAATGTCACTTCTGTCTCACACTCTTAATTATGCAAAGTTAAAAAAAATAAAAATAGCCCACCCATGTCATGGTCTGCATTTACTGAGAGCAGATACACTGACCATTGCTATTTCTGTTGGTGTTCTTTTTTTTTTTTTTTATTTTATTTTGTTTTTTTTTTTTTTTTTTTTTTTTCTAGTAG
>VUQS01074982.1:0-11680 GCA_015108495.1 Heterochromis multidens
GCATAGGTGGCCAGAGGGAAGTGGATACGAGGGTAGGGCACTAAATTGGTTTGGAACTCTGTCAGGTCAACATTCAGGGCTCCATCAAAGCGAAGTGAGGCTGTGATTGAGGACACAATCTGGCCAATGAGCCTGTTAAGGTTGGTGTAGGTCGGTCTTTCAATGTCAAGGTTTCTGCGGCAGATGTCATAGATGGCCTCATTATCCACCATGAAGGCACAGTCAGAGTGCTCCAAGGTGGTGTGGGTGGTCAGGATGGAGTTGTAAGGCTCCACTACTGCTGTGGAAACCTGGGGGGCTGGGTAAACAGCAAATTCAAGCTTTGATTTTTTCCCATAATCAACAGAAAGTCTCTCCATCAGGAGGGAGGTGAAACCAGAGCCAGTGCCTCCACCAAATGAGTGAAAGATGAGGAATCCCTGCAGGCCAGTGCACTGATCAGCCTGAAAAGAAAATTGGTTTTTGAGTAAGTCCCAGAGTATAATATAACAATTAAAGTTACCACTTCACATATGCCAAAAATGCATTTTGAGAACTTAAAAAGTTTTTAATTAACTTTGTCCAGCAAACTGCTGTAAGCACCCTCTCACCAGTTTCCGTGTCCTGTCCAGAACCAGATCTATGATCTCCTTGCCGATGGTGTAGTGGCCACGGGCATAGTTGTTGGCAGCGTCCTCCTTTCCTGTGATCAGCTGCTCAGGGTGGAACAAATGACGGTAGGTTCCTGCACGCACCTCATCTGTACAGCAAAACAATGATAGATATTTACTGAATGAGAAATCAAAACATTTACTGTTTCCACCTTGGTACAAGGAACTTTTTCCAGGAATAAGAACATCATCTACTTTTAACATTTCAGTAGTGGTTTTTATATCTAAATGGTTTTGTTTTATGAATTGCAATAGCACAAATGAAAATGCAAAAATAAGTAAACATATATAACTCTGTTAGTAAAATTCAATAAATACATTAAAATGTATCCAGCCTATGTAAAATATCAGATGGATAGCTGGCACTGACCTATGACAGTAGGTTCCAGGTCAACAAAGATTGCTCTAGGAACGTGCTTTCCTGCTCGTGTCTCACTGAAGAATGTGCTAAAGGAGTCATCGCCTCCTCCGACAATTTTGTCAGTGGGCATCTGTCCGTCTGGCTGGATCCCATGTTCAAGGCAGTACAGTTCCCAGCATGCATTACCAATCTGAGCCCCAGCTTGGCCCACATGAATTGAGATACATTCACGCTGCAGAAAGTGAGACTTCTTCACTTTGAACTCTACATTCAGGATGTTATCAAACCACTTAAACCTAGTTTAAGTTATCATATTGTACATTTGTGGTTAACAAAAAGGAAAATCTGATAACAAAACAGATTCAGTTTGATCAATTATGCACTACCTTCATGAAAATTCTGCTTAATCCTTAAAAATATACAACATGTCTCACAGCTATTCCAATACAGTAGCATGCACTTACAATAAGTTTCACACTAGCTAATCATATCTTACCATAATTTTTCTCTTCGAAATGTCCAGGTATCGATAAGAGGATGTTGTTCCAGAGACAGCTGTGTTACTCTGCTTTATATACCTGTGGCTTAAGGTGTATAGTGATTTGATCTGAACTGTAATCAGACCTACTGATGAGACCAAGATAATATCATACACTTGACAGACAATGCAAAAGGAGGTCAACACCCAATTCATTGTGTTAGTCTGTGAGTGGATTGTACAGGTGTGTATATTTCACAAAGCAGAAGGAAACCCCAGATGAGGGGAAGGTAACCTATAGGTTCCTGGATTTGAAGTATGGTAGAAACAACAGTTATTCACTGTTACTGACTTTCCATTGGCATATTGGCAAGTTGTATTATTACAATTTTTATTTTCAGTGAGTGAACCCCTAACATAATTTGGAAAATTATTTTTCTTTCTTTCTTTCTTTCTTGTTTAACAAATATGCAGTTTACAGATCATTGCATTCTGTTTTTATTTGCTTTGAATGGTCTATGGAAACAGAGCTTGCAAATTTTTAAGCTAATTTGGTGTTTTTATACTTTTAAGTAAAAAATTATGTTCATGCTTGAAATATTTTTTTTTTGTTAAAATTTATTATGCGATGTAATATACATGATACATGCTCATATATTGTTGATTCTTCAGCACCTTTGAGAGTACTGAACTGAATCATCAGACCTTCATTGATTACACAGTGCTAACAATAACTCCCTATCATAGTTGTTTCGCTGTATGCAAAACAAACACCAGTCAAGGAACACTTAGATGTCTCAATCTATTCAACAATTTAGATGCAGAAAGCATACATATTGCATATATTGTATAGTCCACGTGTTTACAGTTCTATTTAATATGACTTTCAGTGGGGTGGTGTTAAAGTAGCAGCATGTTTTATTTGAAAGGACTAAACTAAACTGTTGATACAATGACATGGCTCAAAGGCAGAACGTTCAGTTCTGTGGTAATTAAAACAAGTCAAACCACTTTCCGGACCAGCAGGTATTCAGAGTAAAACCTGAAGTCAAAACACATGGTAATGTTGATTCATTAACTTCTATGTTTTGTAATGAAACACTGAAGCAGCCTGTGGTTGCATTATTCACAAATTCTACATCGAATTTTAGAATAAAGAGTTATTTTCAAGAGAGTCATGGATAATATTCAAAACTGAAAAATGTAGTAACTTAGGAGAAACTCTCTGCACTTTCATAGAAACAACCCTATGTGTGTTTTTTTTTGTTTTTTTTTTTTGTCTTGAATATAATTGTGATAACCAGGAACCTACAGTAAGAGTGATACAATAGCCTAAACTGCACCACTATTCATTCTGGGCTCAGTTCCCCTCCTGAGGCTGTGAGACTCACTGGTAACCAAAGGAGTAATTGACGTTTATATCATATCCCTTTATATCAATCACACAACAAAGCTCTTTTGTGTTAATAGTACACAGTGCTATATCATATTAAACTGTATATGTACTGTATGTGTTTTAATATTTTTTTAGACACAGTGTCAATTGTTTTATAAATAAAGCAATTTTAAATTACATTTTAATACTGCACAACCTAAAATATAGTGAATGTGAAAAAATATTCTGAGCGTTTAATGCTAGTGCTCTACAAGCAGGGATTTCACGGGGAAAACACACATCCTGTTGTGTGTTTTATGGGATTTGCCATCAAGGGTGTTGCATAAAGCTGTGACCCATTTCTGTTGTTTGAGAGCATAGTTCCCCTGTGCCGTGGAATTAGTCTTTTGACTAGTGGGTCATAACAATGTGCTGGGAGGAAAAAACACAAGAAAACATAGCAACGTAGAACAAAACAGAATAACGAAAACGGATGGAATAATTTCCACGTTTCTGTGAGGTCATTAGATCTGTAAAAATTGAGTCTAATATAAAAGGAAGAGCAGGATAGCATTAGTGACAGAATTTTAATGGATTGTTAACTTGACGCCACTCTACACCCCTACAAAGTTTTATCAGAATTGATTCAAAACTTTTTGAGCAGTGTTTAGAGACAGAATGACAGGCAAACGCTACCAAAAACAGACCCTCCTTGGCAGAGGTAATAAAAAAAATTGCAGGACTATGGAAGAGAAAAAAAAACCGACTTCATGACATTGATTGTCTGTCACACATTTACTTACTCAGTGGGTCATAATAAAGCTACAACTGCGACCTCTAGCTTTCAAAATGTTAAAGTGCCAGCATGTCACGGACACTAACTGCATGTCTGCACCCTGAAGATACCCAGCACTCTCTCTGGAGACTGAGACATTTTTAGAGCTAATAATTTACAGTATTTTCTGCTGAAGCCTGGTGCTGGGACTGAACATAATGCAACAAGGTCTTGTAATAAAAAAAATTAAAAAAAAATCAGCAAGAAAATAAAGAAATAATGAAACCGGATTTCATGACCAGCAAAAGTGATATGTTTCAGCAACGTTTTTAGGAAACAAAGAATAAGAAATAATAATTCTTTAGAATATATAAAAAAAATCATATTCTGTGCATTTGATGGTGTCTGTACTTTTGTAAACGTGCCTAAATGTCTTTTATATCCAGGCACCTTGGACAATCAACTTTTGTTTTCTTTCTAAAAGAAAACAAAAGTTAGTGTGTTCAATTCTTCCCGACATATCGGATCAAGTTCAGGGTTTTCTTTCATTCCCAATGCATCTTGCTCACAGATATATTTTCTATGTTTACTATGTTCTTGCTATATTAAGTACCCTGCACATTCCAAACGCGCGTTTACGTCAGAGACAAGTGGGAGTGGCTTGCAGTCTAATATACCGTAGCAGCTCCGCGCCCACCTGACATTACTTACTCACTCGGACCACATTGACGGCCGCTGTGAGAGGTTACATATAACCTGAAGCAATCTACCAAGAATCAACAATGGTAAGCATAACTCTGTCAGTAGACTGTAATGAAATTTCCTTTCCAAAGTTAAATAAACGTTTATCTTCTATGAAATTTTTTCTTAGCAGATGCATTTTCACAGTATGTGTCAGTGAATGTTCAGTAGGCCTATTTAAATGCTCCAGATTTAGGGTGGGTGATGCAGAGATTCTTATAACTGCTCCCCGTGTGGCCTCCTGCAGCAGAAATAGATTTTTAGCTCAATGACTGGCAGTAAAGCTGAGCTGGCTGCTGTCCTGGATAAGCAGTGATGATGATTAGACACTTTGAACTCATCAAGAGAACAACATTACAAAGTAGATTAAATGTAGATAATAAAAATTAACATAACACCTAAATTAAAAGGTTAGTGTTTTTAAAATTAAGGGAACTGTTTGGTTCTTTCAAATAGCATTTGAGAATACTAATAAATAAAAATGGTAATCATTCTTTGCTACAAGGTGTGTGGTGATTATAACCTTAGCCTTTATGTCAGTGTCGAATGTAAGTGTATCTTATAAATCTATCAAGTCCAAAATATGTCTCAGCGAGTAATTCTGCAGGGCAGGAAATATTTTTTCATTTAAAATGAAGGTTTGCTCTGTTGCTCTTTTTTGAGTAAAATGGATCACAACAGTGAAACTGTTCTTTGCACTGTGATCTATATTTTCAAACAGAGATTTTGTTCAGAGAGTTGAAACAGGAGAAACATCAATGGATGGTCTCAATTAAAAACAATTAACTTGAGACTATGAATATCCACAAAGTAATTTTTTTTTAATTCATGCTAAACCGTGTTACTTACAATGTTTGAACTCTGATCTGTCAGATTTTTGGTGTTGTTTTACACATATGGTTAGGGACTCAAAATTCAGAATCATCCTTAAAGAAAGCACATATACTGTCAGGCTGGCAAGAGATGTCTAAACATGATAGTCTTGATCAAGATTTAGAGACAGAACTACTGAACAGAACTATTATCTCTTATCATCTCATCTTTTCAGGTCATTATGTCTATCTTCCAGACTGTACTGTGACAATAACTGTTCCCATACCTCCTGACACAAAAAAAACTTTTACAAATTTACTGCTGTCTTTTTCTGTATTATTTTTTCCCTTTTTTCTTCCTTGTAATCCATCTCCGGCAGAATCGTGAGTATATATTTCATCCTGGACTTTTTAGTTACTAACAGCAACTGGAATATCAAGTCAGACATGTTTGTACTGCTGTAAACAGGTATGTTTACATGTACAGGATGATTGAAAATGAAACATTTGACAGTCAGAGAGAGATTTGTCTTTGACAAAGCCCTAAATAATAGTTACTTATCATGCTTGCAGTTATTAAAATATATTTGCTTCCAAATAGCAAAATCATTTTAATACACACTTGTAACAGATAAGATGAAAAATTCCACCTGCCAGGGTCCACTGTTTTGGGGACCAGCAGTCAGTGTTTACAGGAATAGCCACTCCTCACAGCTAGGTGTCAGGATAGCATGAGGAACCTAAAATAGTTGTTCCACAAAGCTCTGCTAACCTGGAAACCCAGGCAAGTATGGAGAGGGTTGTCACTGAGAAATCTGCAGGAAAAATGGCTGTGTGAACAATACGATTTGAAACGGTGAATATATTCAAGTATATTTGCTATAAAATATTTATGAGCATTAACAGACTTCAATAAATGAAACAAGGTAACTCGCTAGACCACTTATAGCCACCAACACCCAGCCCCAATTCACCATTACAAAACAAAATGTATCGTCACTTGGATAACTTGGCTGATAAATGAAATATGAATGTTTTGAGTGTTGCATTTCATAAACCAATACAAGACCCCTTTCATCAAACTTTGTTTTTACAGCTCAGAGTCACGGATAGTGTAAACAATATGTAGCAGAATTCAAGGTCATGATCACCTAATGGTAAACATGACGGGGCAGCCACTGTGTGTAGTCTACACACGTAACAGTGAGGTAATGTTAAACCAAATAAACCGGAAGTCTAATGACCATGAGAAAATTTTTTTTGTTTTGAAACCATGGGGTTTTGAATGATACCACTGATTTGATTTAAACCAAGATTTTGCCATTATTAGAGCAAACAAACATTTTTGAAATGTGATAGGAATAGTACAAAAAAATAAAAATAAAAATCCTAGAGTGCATCCTCCAGCAGCTTTTACCTAGTCCTGTGTCCTGCTCCAAGTCAGTCCCTTCTTCTTGAGATCAGAATTCTTAGAACTTTGTGAGAAACTACTTGTATTATAGTAACGTGTTATAGTGTAATATAGTCCTGTTCCAAGCAGACACGTCTTAAAATGGGACCCTAATTCCTTTTTTTTTTTTCTTCTTTTTTTTGTGGGACATTCTCCCCTCACCCCCAACCGGTCGCAGCGGATGGCTGCCCCTCCCTGAGCCTGGTTCCGCCGGAGGTTTCTTCCCGTTAAAAGGGAGTTTTTCCTTCCCAATGTTGCCAAGTGCTTGCTCATAGGGGGTCGTTTGATTGTTGGGGTTTTCTCTGTATTATTGTAGGGTCTTTACCTTACAATATAAAGCGCCTTGAGGTGACTTTTGTTATGATTTGGCGCTATATAAATAAAATTGAATTGAATTGAATTTAATACAGTGTGCGCTTCCCTAAAATTATGTAAAATTAGTCGCTCTCTTCACACAATGTAAGTGTTCAGTAAAGAGAAAAATCAAAACATTTTGCAAAACATGCTGGATTCAAGAGAAAGGATAATAACAAAGAAGTCATGTGATTTCTTACTGTTCACTGTGAAGGCTAGAGTCATTAAAACCAGTAGCCTTTCAATAATATGGCACATAAATGTATTTCTAAACATACTTTTAGTACTTTTGGTAAAACTTTGCATCTCCAAGTAAGTCTTCATTTTCTGAATAATACCCATGAAACAATGTTTAGTTGATTAATCGATTAATCAACTAAACATTGTTTCATGGCTGCTTTCTACTGCCACCTAGAAGGACCTGGTACAGCTTTGCAATTTCAAATACAAATGTTATAGTCCTCATTAGGTCTATGTTCCCAAATATTTTCTGAATGATATGCAAGAAATGAGTGCTTTTCAATGAGAGTGCCTGGCAAAAGGCCTTATTAAATCTAGGTGGTGCAGGAACACAGTTCCACCACAATCAGTGTCTGTTATTATCACTTTTGGTGAGAACAAATCAAAAAAGACAAGCTCAGTAGCATGGATTCCTCAGGATTGAATGCATCATGGCAAGCTCATGTATACATGATTTTTTTTTAATGTGCATTACGGTAAAAATAAATCTACTATTTCACGTGTTCAACAATTTCAATAATTACAGAACAGGAATATTTTGAGCCAAAGATTTGTATACCATTAGTCTAACTCAGTCAAGGAACTGCCTCAGTCAGAGACACAGTGGGCATCTTGACATGAAGGCATCTGTCACTTTCTCAAAACACACACACATCCTCCTGCACTACTAAATACACTTTTTTTTTTTTTATTAATAATTTGTGTTTGCAGACACCTGCAGAGCTATACCCAAACAATACATTACAGCCCAGCTTTGACAGCATCATAAATGTGCCACCTATGGATGCTTTTATTAGAGGGGTTATGCCTTTAACCAGCACACATTGGAAAAACAAGCATCTTGTCTTGAACTGCTGAAATGAGTTACACCTTTCTCACCTAAAAACACACAATGTTAATCTGAATAATAGCAGCTGTTATGTGCATATGTAATCTCTTACCTTATAAAACATGTAAGAGATTAAAAAATAATCATCTTGATTAGAAAAACCTATTTAGTTCCTGAGTGCATGCAGGTGCGGCCCATTTTTGTTAGATTTTGTGTAATTAATGTTGGTCCAATACTGTTGGCAATGATGAAACACAATGATGGTAGACAATCTTTAGTAATCCTACAACATCCTTTTCATTACTGACTGCTACTTTCAGTTCTGATATCCCTCTTTATGTTCTAAATGCATGAAGTTTAGACCACAATAAGATTTTGCAGAAGAGGATATCCTACTGAAAGACATAACTGGCAGGAAGTTGAAACAGAGGCCAGAGCTGTGTCAACAGAAAAAAAGGACCACATTAAACAATAGATGTTGATGGTTTATGCTTAGATTTTAGTTATGTAAAATCTTCCAATCTTCATTATTCCAGAAAGTAGATACTTACGGACTGAAAAGTGCAACAAATGTTTGCTTTATCTTCAAACTATAAGGAGAACAATACCTCAGGGTATTGTGAAGGGCCTGTGACCCCATGACCTTCCACTGAGTGTGGCCTATTTCCTCTGAATTCAAAGAACCAGCAACATTTTAATGTTCTGAACTTAATTTAGAGTTCATATAGTGAATGTCTGTTGTTTTGAAGAGTTAAATTTCTTAAAGGTTTCCAGTAATCCGCTCTCTTCTAGACTATTTCTATTAAATAACTTGTTTTTTGGTTGTATATTGTTTCTGGACTGTAAAGAATAGCCTTTTTGGAGAATAGCTTTATACACACATACACAAGCAACTGATTCACACACACATGTTGTGGATCTGTGTCTGTGCAAATGTAAATGAACATAGATTCCCTTACCTTGCAGATAACTGTTTTTTAGGGGTAGTCCAGAGGCAGGATTTCCCGAGGTTTGTTATACATTTTTCATGTTTCATCATGGCTCTGGAAAGACTTATTTATGAAAAAATGTACCTGAAAACTGAAAACATTGTATGGATTTACACTTTGTTACATACTGATGTATGCACAGCTACAAAAAACTGAATAAAAGGATTAAATTTGTTGAAGGGTGCCTCATTCTTTTGAAGATGAAAACCTGGTTCCTACTGACCAAAGTCATCTGGTCATTCTGGACGATGTTATTTATAAAGCTTCTGATGATCCTGAAGTGGTTAAAATGGCATTTTGCTGACAAAATGTATAACAAGATATCCTGCTCATATTTTTGGGAAAAAATAGTGAAAAAGTTTCATCTCTTACACATACATTGTTTCTCTGTAGAAGTTAAGGCTGTGTAAAGACTGAATCTATATACAACATTTACAACAATACTGTTTCTGTAAAATTTGTTCTTCCACCAAGAGCTTTTATTCTTTTTTTTCTTTTTTTTTTTTATTAGAGCTTTTATTCAAACTGATGGTGATGTCTGATAGATGGTTTTAGAAAAATCACTGTTTTCTATACGGGAAAACAAGACTGAAGACATCAGAATGATAAAATAAGAGAAGTGGAATTTAATGGTAAAAAAGAAAAAAAAAATCACAAAATAGGTATTGCTTTGATTACAACATTGCAGAGGTGCCAGGTGTTGTGTGCAAATTTGTGACATTACTGGTCCAATGCCTCTAGATGGCACTGCAAGGCAGGCACTGGCGAATTCCTAAATAGCAAAGGCAAAGTTTGACCTCAAACCACAAGATTCAGTTATTGTAGTTTATCCTGAGAGAGACATTAATATGTATCAGTCAACAAGTCCTCAACAAGATTGCTCTGCAATTTAAACAACAGTTGTTTGAGGTATTTCACTCAAAACCACAAGTCAGATTCTCATGGTGGGATTAAATGAAAAACACTCAGAGGATGACTTGTTTTAGAATACCAAACAGCGCTGAAAACTGTCTTCTTTCACTGCAAAAGGCTTATACTTAGGAGTCATTATAGCCACAAAGCACCTTTCTCCCAAAGTCTCAACATTATCCAGCTGGTACAGACAGAGGTCCCCTGTAGCATACTTGAAGATGCACCCCCATCTTCCACTCAGTCCATAAGGCTCCAGAGACCACTCCCACTGAAGAGACTCGGGCAGTGGCATCAGGGCACTTCAGGGATGCATCACATTTCCCTTTGGAGCATCAGGTAATGTTTCTCAATAGATTGTCACAGGCATCTCACAAATCAACCAGGTGCAAGTGTCTGAGTTCATGCTGAGTTTTAGGGCTCCTAACTCATTTTTGTTGTCAGTATGCTCAGTCGTTCTTTCAGACATGGTGAGCTAAGGTCTTGCTTTTTAATTTAAACATCACTTTTGTGGGGTTTGAGATCATTTATTTAGCATTCATAGATTGATCAGACTCTTTATGGTCACCCATTGCTACATAGGTACATAGTTTCTTACAATCAGTAACCTTCCAGTTCACCGTGTTTACCATTACTAGATCATCATGTTACTTCATGTAGACTAAACAACAACCACTGCATCATATGGTTTACCATTATGTCATCATGACCTTGAATTCCACTACATATTGTTTACATTATCCATGATGTTGAGCTGTTGAAACAAAGTTTGAGTAAATATTGGTAGAAAAATCAGGTTTTACTACAAAGCAGCCTGCCTCATTGAGGTCTAATACCAAAGACATGTTGAAAGATAAATCTAAAATCCTTATTTTTTTGTCTAGTTTATAACTAATAAATAATTTAAAAACAAAAGTTTTCCAATGTATGTTAGCCTTCAAGTTCATTAAAGTGTTGAGCAGAACACAGTGCAGAATTTGATTGCCATTGTTGTTTCTTTTTTTTAATTTAGGTCATCTGCATACAACAAACGCTTCGTTGCTCTCTGAGCAACTAACCATTTGTGGCCCGTGAGCTCCTGACTGCTGAAAGCAGATACATGACATCCAGTGACAGCTGCAGCAAAAATTTGTTTTCCTTGTTAATTTTCATTTTCGCATTTCTCTTTGCTTCCATGTAGTGGCAGTAGTAGAATTTCTAAATGAATTCCTTGAATTGTGCAGCAAGTGTAAAAATAATTATGTCCAAATCTGTGGTATTTTGCTGTCTTCTTTGCATTTACATACACTGCTCTGTTTTTTTTTTTTTATTCTTGCAGCGTGAATGCATCTCTGTCCATGTAGGCCAGGCTGGTGTCCAGATGGGGAACACCTGCTGGGAGCTGTACTGTCTAGAGCACGGAATCCAGTCAGATGGCCAAATGCCTAGCTACAAGCCCATATGTAGCCACAATCATTGCTCCACTGCCTTGTTCAGTGAAACTGGGGCTGGAAAGTACATCCCCAGGGCAATCTTTGTTGACCTGGAGCCCACTGTCATAGGTAAGTAGTGCTTTGAATTTGAGCTTATTTTTTCACCTATATGAGCATTGGATGGTGGCATTTAACTAAAAGCACTTCCTATAACAGATGGATTTGTGTTCTTAGCTTTTGCTCTTTTGATTTCCCAGATGAAGTGCGAACAGGAACATACCGTCAACTGTTTCACCCTGAACAGC
>VUQS01074986.1:4859-16512 GCA_015108495.1 Heterochromis multidens
TCTCATGGTCTGAGAGTCTTTCAGGTACCTTTTGGCAAACTCTAGGTGGGCTGTCATGTGCCTTTTACTGAGGAGTGGCTTCCGTCTGGCCACTTTACTATACAGGGCTGATTGGTAGAGTGCTGCAGACGTGATTGTCCTTCTGGAAGGTTCTCCTCTCTCCACAGAGCAATGCTGGAGCTCTGTCAGAGTGACCATCGATTTCTTGGTCACCTCCCGGACTATGGCCCTTCTACCCCAATCGCTCAGATTGACTCTATGAAGAGTCCTGGTGGTTCCAAACTTCTTCCACTTATGGATAACGGAGGCCACTGTGCTCACTTGGGACCTTCAATGCTGCAGAAGTTTTTCTGTACCCTTCCCCAGATCTGTGCCATCTGTGCTACAATCCTGTCTCTGAGGTCTACAGACAATTCCTTGGACTTCATGGCTTGGCTTGTGCTCTGACATACACTGTCAACTATGAGACCTTATATAGACAGGTGTGTGTTTTTCCAAATCATGTCCAGTCAACTGAATTTACCATAGGTGGACTCACCTGAGCTCAATTTTGAGTGTCATGGCAAAGGCTGTGAATACTCATGTGCATGTTATATTTTTGTTTTATTAATAGATTTGCAAGAATTTCAAGCACATTTTTTTCACTTTTTCATTATGGGGTATTGTGTGTAGAATTTCGAGGTGAAAATGAATTTAATCAGTTGTTGAATAAGGCTGTAACATGACAAAATGTGGAACAAGTGAAGTGCTGTGAGAATACTTTCTGGATGCACTGTATGCCATTGAGTGCATTACTGGGGTTATCCAGTGCATTATTGAAGTCATCAGATGCATTACCGGGACCACCGGGTGCATTATCGGGGTCACTGGTTGTAATACCGGAGCCATCAAATGCATTGTTGAAGTCATCGGATGCACTACCAGGACCACCAGGTGCATTATTGGGGTCACTCGGTGCAGTACTGGAGCCACCGAGTATATTACTATGGTCACTGGGTGGAATACTGGGGCTATAAACCTGGAGTTTCTGATTCCCTTGAGTATGTCTTTCAGCTGTGTGAGAGTAAAAAGAAAGAAGGTTAGTTACAAAAACAATGAATGACATTACTGCCTGCAGAAAATATACCGTTTTTTTATCCAAGAAACTTAGGTCATTCCATCCACCAGACATAATAAAAATAAGTACTAGTAGAAAAACTAATTGAATATAAGATCAGAGTAAGCATGGCACAAATACTCATTTTTAATCAGCAGACTAGAAGTAAAGTTGCGAAGTGAATAAATATTGCAGCAAAATGTCTTTAAAGATTAAAAGTACTTGTAAACTGCAGATGTTAATGCTGTATTCATACATTTTTACACTATATTCTTTAGTCATGAACATGAATGTCATTGTAACGCTATAGTCTTACGCTATTTATGGTTGGCATTTTTTTCTGCAATAGTCGTATTTATTGTATTTATATTTAATAGTAGAGGTAGAGTAGAGGTATAAAAACGGCAATAAAATGAAAACAAAAGTACTCAAATAAATAGAATTACCTGAAAATTACCTGAAAACTCAAGTAATTAGTTGATTACTTGAGTTTCTAGCTGTTACAAATATAACTGTTGCTGTGTGTTAAGATAAAGCTTAATTGATATACAGCTGTTTACAGTTAGGTTAAGCTTTTGGACAGTGATACTCTTTTTTTGTAGTTCTGCCTCTGTACTCCACCACAGAGGATTTTAAATCAAACAGTGAACGTGTGATTGAAGTATTGGCCTTAATTGAAGTTTAACAAAAGCATTGTGTTAACTGTTTAGCAATTTCAGCCATTTGATATAAAGTCCCCAATTTTCAGTGGCTCAAAAGTAATCGGAAAGTTGACTGACGTCAGTTTCATGATAAGTCCTGTTCTCTCATTATTCCATGGCAAATGAAACAGGTAAAAGATCTTGAGTTGACTCAGCACTTGGAATCAAATCCAAGTTTTGCACCTTGAATTTAGTAGCTGTTCACTGGAATTCTTAATATGAGGTCCAAAGAGATGTTGTTGAAAGTGAAGGAGACCATCATTAGATTGAAAAACCAAAATGAGAGAGACGGCAAAAACTTTAGGAGTGGTCAAATCTACAACCTGGTACGATCTTAAAAAGAACCATAGGTTACACTCAAGAACAAGAAGGCCATCAAACATCAAAAGAACCTGCAAAATTCAGGAAAAAAAAATCTTTGGACAGATAAAACCAAGATTAAGTTGTACCAGAATGAAAAACAAAAGTATGGAGAAGATGAGAAACAGCTTATGATGAGAAGCATACCACAACTGTCAAACATTGTGGAGGTATTGTTATGGTATGAGCATGTATGGTTGCCAGTGAAACTGGGTTACTACTGTTCATTAATGACATGACTGCTGATAGAAGTAGCAGGATGAATTATGAAGTGTACAGGGCTGTTCTCTCTGCTTAGATTTAGCCAAATGCTTCAAAACTGATCGGACTCCTCTTCACAGTGCAAATGGATAATAACACAAAAGCATACTGCAAAAGCAACTGAAGAGTTTCTCAAGGCAAAGAAATGGGATATTGTTCAAATGCCAAGTTAGTCAACTTATCTCAACCCAAGACAGCATGCTTTTCAGTTAGTGAATACAAAACTGCATGCAGAAAGACCAGTGAACCACCGGTGCACCTGACTCAAACAAACTCTCCTCCACACTGTCTTCATTCATAAAGTGCTCTACACTTTAAAATTAATCCTTGAATGTAAAATTATGTTAGTTTGTCCAACACCTTTAGGACTGCTAAAAATTGGGATCTATGTACAAAAAGGTCGGTCATTTCTAAACAGTCAATGCAATACATCTGCTAATCCCTATGAATTAGAGGTGGAAGTCTGCACTTCAATCAAATCTATTGTTTCAGTGGTGGTGTACAGAGGTGAAAATATAAAATGTTCCATTGTCCAAAACATATTTGTCCAAAAGATATTTGTAACTATAGCTGTCTGATAAATTTTATGGAGTAAAACTGCATTTTCCCCAGAACTGAAGAGCGGTATAAAATCAGCAAGAAAATGAACAGAAGTACTCAAATAAGTACAATTATGTGAATTTTGTATTCAAGTATAGTAGTTAATTACTTGAGTTTCTAGCATATCTGTGCAAAGGTATTTTTCACAATGCTTTACATCTTTACTGTGCTTACAGTCAATGTTGGCAGCTCCGTCCCTGTGTCCCATCACAGACAAAAAGCTCACAGCAGCTGTTGTAAAATTAAAAAGTAATAAAAGTGTTATTTTATCATAACAGTTCAAATAAATTCCAGTCCCTACTAACACCAACAAGAGAAGGATATTACCTGTCAGGATGACTTTTAATGATGTCTTCATTGTTTCGGTCAGGATCTTTTTATAGTTTTAATCTAAGCTAATGTTGATCTAATTCCCCTACGATCAGTCAGACACCTGTACTTTACTCTGACCTAGCTGTTATATTCTCGCTGCCACACTTTCTGCATCTCTGCACAAATATGAGCATGTCAGCTCTGTCTTTCTGCCACATGACTTGAAATATTTGCATGAAATTAGGAAAAGAGGTTCCGGATCGGGATATGGATATGGACAGATCTTTACACAGAAAAAATGAGAGAAACAGAGGCAGAATGGGAAAAGAAAGAGATAGAGATAAAGACTGAGAGTGTTACCTCATAGTCAGACCAGGTAATCACCTGCTGCATCTCATGATTGTTTTTTTTTTTATCTGCTTGGAGCAAAATGCTGTATATATCACAGAACAATGCCTACTGTCATGGTCCCTCAGTTCTCGCCACGCCCTGCCATTTTCTGTGTATTGTTGTCCCTTGTCCTCCACTTCCCCTTTTCCCAGTGTGTGTGTGTGTGTGTGTGTGTGTGTGTGCATGCACTGGCTTTTGTGCACTGTCAGGATGTGGCCTGTTCCCCGCCTTCTGGTTCCCACACACCTGGCATAATCACACACCTGCCTCTGACTACCTCTTTGTGGCCACTTCAAGAGGAAGCGGCAGCGAGTCAGTCTTTGCTGGATTGTTGCATGAGAACAGTTAGTGCAGCCTGGCTCCTAAACTTGTTGTGATTTCCTGCTTGCAAAAGAGATTCTACACAAAGACCTACGTGTCTTTGTGCCCAGGATTGCTCTGAGAATTTCCTGACTCGGAGTGGTGAGCAGACTCTTGTGTGGAATTGGGAAAGAACTGGATCTGTTTGGATATGGAGGACGGGCCTTGGGAAGACTGGGACTGCACCAACTGTTTTTGACCTTTCTGAACTGCTGTTTAAATTCACTGTAAATAAATTCACTGTTGTTTACTTGGAGCCTGCATTTGAGTCCAGCTTCTTGGGTCACCCTGACACCTAGATTATCCCTCTTATCTTTGGATTCAAATATTTATAATACCAGATATTTATATCCAGACAGCAGGTATGCTAGTGAAAAGGTATTGCTGTACTATATCCAGAGACATGGAATTATGAAAACTTACTTTGCTGTAGCTTCTTACCTGTATGAAAAACTGTGCACATGTCATGCAGTTACAAGTGTGAATTGTATTTACATACTTTTTTTCTTTTGTGATACAAGATCAACCTGACAAAGAAGAAATATAATAGACACAAAATAATTGAATGCTGAGCTCACCTCTTTGAAATGGATGTGACTTAAATTGTATCATATTAAAAATAAATTGTTAATGTCATTTGATGTAGACAACAAGCTGTTTGCATTCAAATACCCTAAAAAGCATTGTGGTTTGCAAGCTGGAGCCTATTTAAGCTGTCACAGGGTAAGAGGAAAGGTCCAAGCTGAAGAGTTTCATCTCAGGGATAACTCGGAGAGACAGATAATCATTCACACCTACAGGTAATTTAGAATAACCTAACAGGCATGTCTTGGGATGCACAGAGAGAACATGCAAACTTCATACAAAAAGTGCTAACTACTGGACCACTGTGCCTCTCCATATTATCCCCATCTACACATCCGGCTGTCTCAGCAGAGGTGAGGCAATCATCTCCACCCAAGACTCCACCCATCCTGCATCTCACCTGTTTGAGCTGCTGCCCTCTAGCAGACCCTACGGACCTGTAGGTCCAATACAGGACCAACAACAACTCACTAGATTACACTTTGATACTGAAGAAACCCTGAAAACATAATAATTTGCAGATAGCTTCTGGAGCCATACGTAGCCTCTGTGTTGTGTATTCAGACTTACAGTATAACTCTACCTTTCTTCAAAAATTTCTTATTTAAACAAGACCTTGTGGTGACTGACTGGTCCAATCCTCTTACCTCATCCCATCTGTGAAAAGCCATGGAAAATTGTTGCTGCTGCAAAATCAGCTTCAAGAGGAAAACAGAAGGAGTCTTCTGTGGTTGTTTATGAAACTACTTTAAATGTTTGCTTTCAGAGAGACTTTATTTAAGCAAGATTTACTGCTCGGAAAAGGTTTGATTATCTGTAGTGAACAATAATGGAAATCTGTGTTAAAATCATCTGTAAAAGGGATGTGTTGTGCTCAGTAGTTAATACTGTACAGTCAGATAGTGAATGTTTTTTTTTTAAATTCTGGTTTCACTTCATCAGGTTTTGGGTGCCAAGTCAAAATTTAAACTAAGGCTTTGATCTTTTTCCAGGGACCGTAATCAAAACGAAGCTAAGTTAGAAGCATAGGAGTGAACCTTGTCCCCCATGACCTCTTTCTTTGCTCATATCACTTTCTCAGTTTCTGTCTTACATAAATAAACACATGTACAATAGACAAACAGAGTGAGACAACAATCTATGTATTGTTTGTTATGTACATAATTTTCTGACATGAAGTTAAATAATGACTTGAATCTGAATTTTTAAAATAATTAAATCATAACGAGTAAATATATCATCTAAGAACCAAAATGTTCCTGTAGAAGTATTTTGTATAAGATATCAGCCCTGAATTCAGATGTTGCTATAGATTGCTGATTCCTCTGTTGATTTGTGTTTAGGGCATGAGTATATAGCCGTTACACAGTGGGGTGCAACCGTGCTGGACTCTGTGTGATTTGTGATGCTAACAGTTGTGTAAAAGAGATTGTCTGATTGCTTCTGAGGCCCTGATGTATCTTGATGCTGATTGGTGCTGACGCTGTTAGTTCCACCGTCTGTTTTTTTATCCTTTTTGGATCGGGAGGTGTTCGTGTCATGGTGTGCATCTTGTTTCTGAATGGATCTGAACACCATGCCATGGTCCCTTCCTGTAAAGAGAGTGATGATGAACTGACAATCAGTCATTCCTTTGATATCAAAACTACCCTCACCCTTACCCTACTTGGACTTCCTGAAAATAATCAGTTATGTATTGCCACATTGTTGAATGAATCAGTCAGTAACAATAATTGTCATGGGTGTTTGGAACTACTGTTAAATGAGTATTTTGAAGCCATGTGTATATAAGTTGGTTAATTTTATACCAGATGATGTGCTGATGTTACTCTTTCGATGTCTGAAGAAAATCAGAAGGGCCATGGCCAGCACCAGCACCACCACACTGAGAGTCACTCCAATATACAGCAGTTTCACTGAAAACGTTATAAATCAGTAATAATATGTCACACTGAACTTTATCTCACACAGACATATGCACAGACACATAGTGAATTACTTACCAGAGAAAGAACCATTTGTATAACCTGTCTTATCTGGATCCACTGTGCATAAATAACAAAAAATGAAGTGTGTTAGTTTTGTCCTTTTTTTTTTTCTCTGAGTCCTGTTATCTGCTGAGCTAGCGTTTCATTTCTTTCTTCACTGTCTGTTGCAAAAAACACATTTTTGAGACACTGTTGTGAAATGCCAGCCATGCTTTAGTAACAGGAACTTGTTAGTGAGGAACAATAACATCATGAAAGCTATACATAGAGCACTGAATCAACTCACCTAAAACTGTAAGGATTACTTTACTATATGTGTCCACACCAACTCTTTGAATTCCACACCAGTAAGTTCCTGAGTCGTCATCTTTCAGATCAGAGATGGTGACATAGAATGTGTTTCCTTCATCTTTAATGCTGTATTTCTTATTTGAATCTTTCTTCTTTTCACTGCTAGTTATGAGGATGTCTTGATTTGTGCATTCTCCTTTGCAGAAATATTTGACATTGGAGTCGGCATTACTGTGAGAGCAGGTTATTGTTATCTCCTTGTCCATCATTCCTGTTACTGACATAGCTTTAGTCTCCCATAATCCTAGACAAAACACACACAAAGCAACAAAAGTCAGATCATGGTTTGTTTTGCAATCAGAAGTGTTGATTTGAACTAGTTATACTCTGTATTTTCTATACTATATCTTGTGCTCAATAAAGCAGTGGCTCGCTAATGTTTAAAGAGGCCCTATAACACTAATTTCCAAGTCGATATTTTTAGTTTTGAAGTAAATGGACTGATTCTTATATATCTTTTCTACTCTCCCGGAGTACTCAAAGCACTTTAACAACATGCCTCATTCGCCCAAGCACTTTTTTCTATGCTTTTTTTTTTTCTAACATTCATACTTGGGGTTAGTATCTTGCCTGAGGATATTTGGCATGCAGACTGGAGCAGCCAGGGATTGAACCACCAACCTTCCAATTAGTAAGTGACTTGCTCTACCTCCTGAGCTACAGCCACCCCAGTCTAGTCTACTAGAGTAGCTTAGTGCAGGTCCTCAGTTCATCCACTGTGTGAAGCAAGCCATTTTAGCTGTTTTTCTTTAAGGTCACCCCCTTTTAGCCAACTTTCTTCCAATTGCCTATTGCAAAAAAACAACATAAGAACAGCAGGTAGGTGGTGCTTCTTTGCTCACAGCCAGAGCTGTGTGCCTGAGATGACCATAGTAGGGATAACCCCTCTCTTTGGCATCGTACAGAACCAAGGGTAGAAAAATGTGACCATGTTATTAGTATCCACTACTGCAACAGTATACATAGATGTATATATGAAAGTGAATAAAAGCATAATAAATGGAAAAGCATAATAAGTTTCCTTTATAATCCCTTTTGCTTCCCAACAGCATAGATCACAGATTCCATGTCTATAATGCACAGAACAATTAATAGAAATCAACATAAAACTTCCATATTTCATTGCGTTATTCATTAGACTTTTTTTAACATTATGCTTACATAAATGTGGCATTATCTAGCTAAATAATCAGCAATTTGCGTACTTTTCACTACATAAATCTAAAAACTGAATAGAGCTTATTTGTTGGCCCATTGGATTCAGAGTCTTTTACAGAGACTATTTTTCTTTTTATCAGGCTCTGAAATGTATGTGAAAAAAAGCCCTTTGCAGAAACCTTCAGAATATAGACATAAATACAACTGGAGAGTCTGGCCAATGTATGTCCAAGGTGTGAGAGAACATTTATTTTGATGAATTGGACTTTTAAAATATGTATCATAAAGTTACAGACTTTTTTTATTTGCAGACTTAAGTTTCAAACTTGTATGTAAAGCTAACCATTTCAATTAATAGTTATTACCATGAAACTTCCTGAGCTGATCACTTATATTAAGACAATTATTTTGTATTACACATTTTGTGTTTAAATATGCAAATGAGGTATTATTCAATGGAGTGTGCACTAGTTTCCATAAATTTTCAGTTAACAGAGAACAAATTAATTAATCTCAGTAAACTTACCTTCCAGGAGAAGGATCACAAAGATCAAAGTCATCTCTGCTTCACATAACACTTCTTTAAGTTACTGTCCCTGTCCTTTTCTTTTCTAACCCTAATTGTGCCTTTGCAATTCTCTCCAAATGAATAGCAATTCTGCTTTTCTTCACGGGTTCCTCTTTCTTTTTGCACTTCCTATCTTGCATCAGTTTCAACTGTAATTCTCTCACCAAAACCATGACCATCAGCATATCCTTCCCATGCACTTCTCTCACAATGAATAATCAAGAGGTAACAGGTACAAGAAAAGCTTCAGATATAAATCACTTAGTTTATTTTGGCAAATATATATTGTAAAGCAAACTGAGTATGGTTAAAACATCCATCCAGATTGTTTTGTTTTGGTCTTTTCGTTGTGCTATTTAAAATGTCACATTTTCCTCTACAAATAAGAACAACAAAGCAAAAATGTACACATTAAAAACTTGCAAGAGATCGAAAACTTTTGAGTTACTTAACTCTTTCTTTCATCCAAACATAGTAAAGGATAATTCCGGTATATTAAAACAGGATTGTATTGTCACAATTGTGGTCATTATTTCTGTTAATTACACATTCACCAAGCTACTATATGTCACCAGTACTTTTGTGAGAACTCATGATAACTGATGGAAACTGTACTACTAAGACTTAAGTTGTAATTACCCTAGAATTATCCTTTCATATCCACATCAACAGTTAATCTCCTCTTTAACAGGTTCATGTTTACAACTTCTTTTTCCATGAAGATTGTGATAGACATGCTCCTCTAACTGGCTGAGATCCAGATTTTGGTACTGGCAGATGTGATCTAGAACATCCACATCCACATATTCACCAAGACCGAATGAGAGAGCAGACTCCCGATGCTTTGATAAGAAGCTGGGGCAGAAGTCAGGTGGTGGTGGTGGTGGTAAAGCTGAAGGATTAGTGCAGTTTGGGACCGAACAGCTGCAGCAGCATTCAGGCTCTGATTTTACACCTGGCATCATAGTCTCATAGTCAGAAGTTATCTGTGAGGAGAACAGAAGAAAACTTACAGTGCAGATGAAAGATCTTTTTTTGTGTGTGTGTTTAGTAAACAATGTGGCATTTTCAGCAGTCAAACTGCAACACTGGCAGCTTTCTGAGGCTGTGCTTTGATGTTAAGGGACTATTGCGTAGCTATGGGCATAAATATAGGATTTCTAATTAGCTTTTGATTAGCATATAATGTAATAATAATTCTGAATGACTGTGTTTGTATTAGCTTAGAATGAACCTCTTTTACAGAGCCTTCTTGCCTTCTTAAAAAAAAATTCTACAGTAGCCCAGAATAGACAAACCAAACAGTGGCTCGAGAGAGGGCCTTTTGCATTTTTACATTCAAGTGACATCTGCCATAGGTTCTCCTACATGTTTAGATAAGGAAGGGTGAGGATGGGGTATTCAGTTGTTGGTGGGCAGCCTCATCCTACACACTAGTTCTTTAACACACATATAGATCAATGAAGAAACATGTACTAAACAACGGGAAACCTCTGGAGCTGGAAAAGTGGCAACAACCATCCTGAAGAGGCCCCACTGTAAAAGCTTTTTTTAAAAATGTATTTATGTTTTTTTATAATTAATTCTGACAGGTGTTCTGGGTCAACTGGGGGCTGTTAGGTCTCACCTCCACTAACTGGAGTCACTGGACTGGATCTTTCCAATGTGTTTGTTGTGTTGGTGCCTTTTGGAGTGTTTTAATGATATGACTTGTAGTACAGAAGTTTGTGTTTCAGTTTTGGAAAGTTAAATTCTAGTATTTTTTTGGTCTTTTATTTAGCACTAATAATCTGGTATTGTATTTGTGCATTACACCTATATAGTTTATGGATGCAGCTTGCAAACTTGCTCATGTTAGTTGATAACTCCAGCACTCCACCTTCTCATCCAAATCTGGTAACTTCTGGCTCCAAAAGAAATAACATACTATTGAGCAAAACACTAACATTGAAGCTTTAAAATGTGAAGTCTAAAGCCTATGAGTGACACTGCAGTGACCACATCTATCTTTTATACTGTCTGTGGTTCTAGCACTAAACTAGCACTTCTGTTTCTCTCTTCTCCATGTCCTTGTCAATGGGATTTTGATTAGATGCAGTAAAGTCTATGGGTAACAAAAGTGTTAGAAATTTACATTTTATTCTACAACACGAAATATGTAATTACCACACTTGTGAATTTTAAAACTGTTACGTGTCCTAGAGAAGGTGCTTGTAATAAGTGGCTAACCCAAGACCAACCTCACCAGGAACATTCAGTGTCACACAGGAGTTTAGTGGTGGTGTCGCTGAAGTTATGTGACTGGTGTAGTTTCTGTAAAACCTAATGTTAGTGATTTACTTTTGCTGTCTGTATTTATGCTTCAAAGATCATAATAAGTTGCCCAAAAAGCTGAATCTGTTCATCTGGACGTAGCGTTTTATAGTGGGAGAAACATTTCTCGCATTAAAAAACGCTACGTCCAGATGAACAGATTCTGTCATGGTCCTGGGTCCACCGGACCCAGTGTTCTAATTTCCTGGACTTTCTAGTTTTGTTTATCTGTCTTTAGGTTCCAAGATTATGTAAGGTTTACATTTGCATTTATCTCCTTGTGTCTCTGTAGTGTTTAGTCTTAGTTTCTTAGTGTATCCCTCTCTCGCCCTCTCCCTCTCTCCATCTCCAAGTGCCTCCCTCTCGTGCCCTCGCTCTCTCTCTCTCTGTCTCTCGTCCCCTCGCTCTCTCTCTCTCTCTCTCTCGTGCCCTCGCTCTCTCTCTCTCTCTCTCTCGTCCCCTCGCTCTCTCTCTCTCTTTCTCTCTCGTGCCCTCGCTCTCTCTCTCTTTCTCTCGTGCCCTCGCGCTCTCTCTCTCTGTCTCTCGTGCCCTCGCTCTCTCTCTCTGTCTCTCGTGCCCTCGCTCTCTCTCTCTCTCTCTCTCGTGCCCT
>VUQS01074987.1:19476-36976 GCA_015108495.1 Heterochromis multidens
TTCAAAAGGGAAATTTTTTTTTTTTTTTTTTTTTGGTTTCTTTGTGAGGTTCGCTTATTAAAACTTTTCAGCGCCGGGACTCACATGAAAAACTCCGGGGAAGAAGGGTTGTTGTCGCTGCTGGATCCTCCGTTTTCTCTGAAGCCGGTGCTGATCAGCTTTTCGTATTTCTCCTTGTAGGCGTCCCTCTCCCTGGCCAGCCGGGAGATCTCCTGCTTGAGGTGGTCCACCTGCTGCATGAGTTGCGTCTTCTCTCCCTCCAGAACGTGCCGCTGCTGGACCCGCTTGTACCGACAGGACTGGGCATAGCCTCTGTTCTTTAGTGTCCTCCTCTTCTGTTTCAGACGGATCACCTCTTCCTTGCTGACTCCCCGGAGCTGCCGGTTCAGTTCCCGCACCGACATGGTCACCAGCTGCTCGTCCGAGAACCGGTCTTCCAAGCGCAGGTGTTGGTGGTTTCCCCCCGCGCCGCCGCTGGACTGAGACCCGGAGGAGGGGTGGTGTGCCCCTGTGTGGTGGTGGTGGTGATGGTGGTGGTGGTGGTGGGGAGCCCCGTTCTGAGCTGCGGCTGCAGCGATAACCGCGGACACCACTGCGGCCGCTGATCCCATCTCCTCCCCGGCCATTGCGCCCCCTGCGCCGGCTGCGCCGCCGAATTGCTGCCCTCTGGCATAGCCATCGAAGGTCTGGAGCTGATGACTGCTGCTGATCAGCGCCTCTACGGCGTCCTCCGGGCTAAAACCCAGAGCTTCGGGGTTCAACTGCTGTTGGTACCCGGTCATCCAGTAGAAATCCTCCAAGTGCGCCTTCTGTTCGCTCCCTGATCCCGGACTGGGCGCCGAGAAGCTTGGAGAGGGGGGAACCGAGCTGCAAGGCGTGCTCATCGGGGTGGAAGATAGGGATCCCCCGGCGACCAGGCGGCTGCACTGGTTGATGCTGCGATCGGGCTCCACCGGCTCCTTTTTCACTTCAAACTTCATCAGATCGAAGTCATTAACATATTCCATGGCCAGGGGACTGGTGGGCAGGTCGGAGTTGCTCATTGCCAGCTCTGATGCCATCCTCTTGCTGTTGACAGTCCTCCAAAGGGGGTGAGGAGCACCTGTCAAAGTGGGCTGCTGAGACACGCACTGAGCCAGCTTGATTTCTTTATTTATTTTCTTCAAAACCGGAGGAAAAAGTGAATTTTCTCGCACTAATTGCGCAGCGCAGGTTCAGGTTTTGCGAGTCGATAAGTTTTTTTTTTTTCTTCAGTCTGTGTTGCACAGACGCATTGGAGCAGCGCTGTTTCCTCCCTCTCTCCCAGCGTGCGGGTATCTGAGCGCCGCTCTCTCCGTTTCTACCGTTTAACACTTCATGGCTCCTTTTAGGATTAGTGCGCCAATTTGAGGAGGTTCACGTACGTGTCCCGGGCAAACAGTTGCCTTGTGGAGAATGAAAAAAAAAAAACTCCACCCAAGGATTGATAGATTTTTTTTTCTAAGGGATCAGTCAGCCGACGAGTTAAAAAGCATTGCTTAGTTTTATAGGCGCCCTGACGTCAGGACTGAAATATGAAATTGACTGAGACTCAGCCAATGAGCAACCCAGTCCAGGGACGTAATTAGCATAATAGTAAAGAAACGAAGTTTTCTGACTATCCAAGTCCATCCACAAATTGACACATGAAACTTAATATTAATTTTCATTTTTTTCTCTTATGCATGGAAAAGTAAGGAAACAAAAGAAAACAGATTTCATGAATTACACTTAGAATTTAACAATAAATTTAATTGGCCTGTAGCCTCCATGCATTTTTGACATTTAAGTTGTTTTTTTTTTCCTTTTCATAAATCACCTAAAATATTTTTATTCGAATTATGTCAGATTTGTCTTTAGCCTCTCTTCTTAAGCATCATTTGCTAATTAGACAAACTTTCTGGACCCTGGCCACATGCAATGTATAAAGCCTGTACAGTATTTTGAACTAGTGATCTATGCCATTTATTTTACAGGTAGTTTGCAAAAACGAGATTCAGTCTCAAAATCCTCCTCGACATCCCCACTATTTTAAACTCTCAGCTAAAATTATAAAGTAACTGTATCAAAATAACATTTGCAAAATGAGCCTCAGATGAATTGTTTACATTGGTTTCTTCATCTAATCGCAGAAATAGATTACATGAGTCGGGTCGTTGAGTAAGAAGGCGAAATAGTTTGAAAAGAGCACGGCATGGGTCTGACTGAGCTACATTGTTTGGAAACCCAATGTCGCCACCATTCGGTATAAAAAGATACTTCAGGCGGCTCTTATCAGCCACTGTAAACCAATTTTCTTATACGTGTTCTGCGATAATGTATTTACATTAAATGCAAGTCGGTATAAAAAGTCTGCAGTGACAACATCTTCATCTGTGTCCTCTCATATAATGATCACAGCATTAGCAGGTCTTTCTCTCCTGAAGCACAGTCCTCAGGAGTGGTGGGACATAAGAGCAAACAATGAGTAGGGCTATACACACAGGACTGGAGAGTAAATAAGAGCACTCTCCCTGGAACATGTCACACGGGGAAACTTCAGAAAACTACAAAGCCGCCAGCAGATAATCCAACTCCCTGGTGTCCCAACACAAGTAAATATTCTCTTGGTCCCTGTGACTGTTCACGGGGACTTAACGTTAAACAGGAAGGATAAACATCGTGTTTTATTCATTAGAGCACACAACAGGGGCCCTTCTGATGCTTTTGAATAAATATTAGCTAGATGAGATATCCCCTCTGATGCTACTACACGCTTTTGCTGTTTTAGTGTAAATTTCAGACTGGCAGGACCTAAGCAAACTTGAAATTAACAACAATAAATATATATTTATATATTTATATATTTAAGGTGATATTGCTGTAATGACATTATGTCTTCTCACTGCCCTATAGATCAGTGGCTGGAAAATTATCTTATAATCGAGGGTTGTAAGAAAGTTCAAAACAAGATAGTGAATAAAAATGATAATTTTGTATGCGAGATAACCCCAAATGCTCAATCACCACTGATCACAACTGAACAGCATGTGTTGTTACAGAGAGTTACTCAAGTTATAGTGTGTGGAGAGCTGTAGTTGATGCAACAGTGGACACAAGTTGCTGTGTGAGCTCTGGGTTTGCCAGATCTCTTAAACCAGGATTTATCGGCCTGGAGTCTCAAGGGTTAACAAGAAGACTAGAGCCAATGCATCAACTGTGTTACTGAGGGCTAATAGTCCTGTATGCACCACTTACTGTCTCCCTTTGGAGTTTCATACGCATGAAGTTTACTACTGACTTTGTTATATCTGGTATGATACCCCCCCCCCCCACCACCACACACACACACACACAGTATACAGGGGGTCCACTTAAGCATATATCATAAAAGATTACTTTGCTGAGGGGAGGCCCACTGACACAGTGTTAATGCAGAGGAAAGTTAAGAGCATTTGCATATAAATGTTATATCATAATTGCATGCCTAAGTATGTAATGATAAAAACACACTTGTATGGAAAACTACAGGATCAGCTCCAATTAGAAATGTTTCTCCAAATGAATTAAGAGCAGATAAAGTGAGGGGAAGTGTCTCCTTTCAGTCAAAATTTAGTGTCCCACTGGGAGCACGAAATGCTTAAACCTCAACAATAGCTTTAAATACACTTAAGAATGAAAAATTGAACTCTGAGGCTTATAAAACATCTTTTTGTGTTAATTCAATTCAATTCAGTTTTATTTATATAGCGCCAAATCACAAATGTCATTGTCACAGCCTAACGTTTACAACCCAGCTTTGTGTTAATTGTCTATCGCCTACATTTGGAAGCCATAGAAAGTGTAAATGAGACACTGTCTGACCTTTCTGAGTTTAACCCCAGGAGAACACCGAGGCATTCTGGGTAACTGATAACCAGTGCTCCAGGACTTCCCTATGATTTACTGGTACAGTGACTTTACTAATTGTTACATCTATTTAAAACATCCTCATTACAGAATGACTTATGTGCATGTTGCAATAGACTTCACTTTTATTTTCAGCATGTTAACCTTTTGTTTGCCTCAGAGGTTCCATGAAGTTCTGCATTTACAGATGATGTTCCTGTGGTTTGTTTTGTGGTGCTTTGTTGCAGTGGAAATGGTTTGCTTACATGTTTGCTCAGATGTACCTATTTGGAGAACAAGGGGCTACTTGTGTCTCCAAAATATCACACAGAAATATAATTTATCCACAACATATACAGTAAAAAAAACATGTATAAAAAAGCTGCAGTACAATTTTTTTTTAATGAGAGCTTTGAGAAAAAAAAAAAATTACACACGCACTATGCATTTTCAAAGTATGAATTTTATAACCTCACAGTTAAAATTTTAACTGTGCCAAAAATAGCCAAAGTCATTACCACATTTAACAGACACTAACTTAAATAAAATGACAGAAACTAAACTAAAGGATTTCTGTATTACTAAGATTATGTCTTATAATCATCCATTACATTCCCAGTGGGAGGTAGGCTTCATTTTCATCCTCAATCCCTGTTTAATGCCATATATTAAACTCTGGTGGCACTCCAAATGGAGGACAACCCGACAAGTGGGCTCAGTGGGCTCATCTGAGACACATTTAATTAGAGGGAAAGAAAATGAAATGTTTCGTAGGGTCTTAACTAACCGTTGTATCTTTTGTAATAGAATGAGGAGCTGTGAGAAACTATTACAAGGAGAAGCAAGAAGAGGAGTTCCACACTTCCCTTTGCCAGTGTTTTATAGGAGGAAATAAAAGAATGTTTAATAAGATAATAAGCTTCCACATCACAGAAACACACGCAGCATATTTGCAAAGAGGAACATTTGACAGAACAGTCTTGGTCACCATTTCCCACCCCCTATCTGTCCTTCTTCCCAGTCCTGCGTTAATCAGACTTTTACAGCCCTTTCGACTCACTTACCTGCTCAGGAAGCAGATGGCTGCTATAATTGTTGGTTTGTGTGTGGATTTGATAAGCTGGAAAAACTATTCCAGGTTGATGGAGAAGAAGCCGGCCCTCAACAAGTGAGTTTGTTCATTACTTTACATCAAACCTGTACACACCCACAAAACCTGACTTACAGAGAGACAGGATGTAATATCTTGATATAACTGAGGTTGCTTTGTTGTTTTTTCTTCGATCTATGCCTGCTGTTTGAACTCAGATAGTTGAGAAAAGTCTTGAGAATCCAGCACAAGTAAACATGAGTTTCTGATTCACCTGATTGGATGAATTTGATTAGGGAAAAAAAAACAAAAAACAGGCTGTACTGTAGCACCTTTTCTGTGTGGCTCTGTGCCTGACAGAAAGATGCTTCAGCCTGGTAATTAGCCACAATGAGCAGACTTGCATGTGTCAAACTCTCCTTTTCACATCTGGTTATTGTCTCTCACAGCAGGTGGACATCACAGGCGTTGTCTGAGCAGTCTCATCAGCTCTCTGGCTCTGTGTAACATGGGATATACTTCTATGATATATGTTACAAAAACAGCAAAATGTCAAGTGCAGTTTGAATAGGATATCTGTAGTGTGCAGACAGTGCAGTCTGTGAGCTGATGATTTTTAAAGGCTTTTTCAGCACACAAATATGTGACACCGGACGTAGCAGGTTTTCTGTGAAGTAGTAATTTGTGGATTCAACAGTTCTGGTTCATGAATGTAATATTGTTTACACACAAATACACAAAAATTAAATGTGAATTGTATGGAACCTGGGCTCATCTTCTCTCATTAGGCACACACTGCTACATTATTGGCCTCATTAACTATCCCCACCGTGCATCACCCAGCATGTGGAGAAGCAGGTAAATAACAAAAACAATTCAGTGTGCATGAGCTATTCATTTCCCCTTAAAGCTAATGGTTTCTAATAGTCTGCTGAACTGAGAGAGACACACAGGGACAGTTTTAGCCTTTTGTGGCTAATGACTGTGATTTTCTATTTTTAGATGTTTACATGAACACAGTGTTTGCCTGTGTGACTTCCAGTGTCCACATGGCATGATGATTCATGTTGTAGTTGGAGATTATGAGTTATTATTGATGTGGCTGTTCCAGTATATGTACTGTGCTATATGTTCTCTGCAACTGTACACTGTTATTAATGTCCACACTGTCCACTCATTGCTGTTATTAATGTGACTCATATACATAAAGAGTTTCCCCATTAGTCAGAGCCCAACTGTGCCATCATACAGAGATGAGTTGCAAAGAGTCCTCCTTCTCCTCCTCCTCTTCATCAACATACACATGCACACTCACAAAGGTACATACAAGTACAGCATGCTTTTTCTGATAAACTCTTCTTCAGTCTAAGACAACACCTGCTGTTATTGGGTGACTCAGGAATTCTTAATCCCTTATGATACTCATGATAACAATTATAGGGTATAGGTACTAATATATTAAAATAAGCCATAAACAACTCAATGTCAAAGATTGTAACTGAAAGAAAAGAATGAAACAACTTTTTTTTAAATAACTGATTACATACATTTACTGGCAACTTCTGAAATGCGAGGATTTTCTGACTTGATGTGCTTTATATTCAATTAAATTTTTCAATTAAATTTTATTTATATAGCACCAAATCACAACAACAGTCACCTCAAGGCATTTTACATTATAAGGTAAAGACCCTACAATAATACAGAAAAACCCCAACAATCAGACAATCCCCTATGAGCAAACATTTGGTGACAGTGGGAAGGAAAAACTTCCTTTTAACAGGAAGAAACCTCCGGCAGAACCAGGTTCAGGGAGGGGCAGCCATCTGCTGTGACCGGTTGGGGGTGAGGAGAGGAAGACAGGGCAATAGACACACTGTGGAGAAGAAAATTGACTATGGTTGCTGGTGTCTCTAGTTTCACGTTTCTCAAAACAGAATCACCAATAACCAGAGTTTGCTCCTCGGCGGGTGTGTTGCAGAGTGGAGAAAAACAATTAGAGACGTGAACGGTTGGTTGTGTACCGGGGGCTTCTGTTTAGGACTACGCTTCCTCCTCATCGTCACCTAGCCGGCCTGCTTTCCTGGCCTGCTTTCCCGGCTGATAATATGCTGAGGGAGAACTAACGCTGGCTAAGCTACCTTGGCCCGCACCGACTACAGGGGCCTGGCTAGCTACGGGATTTTGTGGAGCCGGGTCTCCAATTCACTGAGCCTGGCCTCCAGAGCTGCAAACAAGCTACATTTATTACAAGTATCATTATTACTAAAGGAGGCAGAGGAGTAACTAAACATCTTACACAGGGAATCAGTACATAATTTTGATGAAAGGCCCTTAATTGCATTGGTAGTCAATATAGAGGTTTATAATTGCTCAGATACTGAACTATTGCTCATCATTATTAAGTAGCAGGAATATCCTCAAACATAATTTCAACACAAAATAGCACAACAGTTGACTCTGGCCTGGACACACTTCCCTGCCCACTAAACTGTCTGCTGTTTTGAGAGGGAATTTTTTTTGACCATAATGGAAATAATGTTCTTTTACTACTGTTTTAACTGTTTTCATTTGGGTCACCATAGCTCCAGAAACTGGGTATTCACACTTACACATACTTGACACAAACCTGAGAAGTACCTGAGAATGTTCAATATTAGCCTGAAATCTATTATCATATTTCTTACTTTTTTCCTTTTTTTTTTTTTTTTAATCAACTTACTATATGTAACGTTCTCAGATGCAGAAACTAAACATTTTTTCACTAGCAGGGGCCACATCCTCAATTAGATTTGACAATGGGGACTGTGGTTTGGTGAAGGCCTCAGTGAGGACTGGCGGCGGCTCCCGGGCCGGGCAGATCCCCATGTACTAATGAGTGGCATGAGAACTGAAAAAATGAGGAGGGAGTACGGGGCATGAAAATGAGAACAAACAGCCTGTAGTGTGGGAAGGCATATATAATCATAGAACCTGAATGGGAGTGTATGAGGTGTGGTTCCACCCTTGAAATTCAGATAAATGATCTCCAATAGCTTGTAAGCCTTAGCTTAACAAGCTTGTGAGTCTGGATTAATGTCAGTTTTAAAATAATGAGCCATTGTTCACTGCGTTAGCTTGCTCCTGTAGTGGTAGGGTATTCATGGTTTTGTAAAGTAACAGTTTAAATTTGCTATATTATAAATACAAGCCCAACACGAGGAACTCTTTGCAACAAAAGTCAGTACACTGTTCATGAGCTGGAGTGGTTATGTCATTCTATCCATCTCATTAAACAATCACAATGTTGTATCGTATTAAGATTGCCATCATACTTGATCAGGTCATAATTTTACCTTTTCCTTCTTTAGAAACTCTGTTTTTAGCAGTGTGCTTTGGATCTTTATCATGCTGGAAGATTCCTCTTCTGCTGAGTTATATGGTCAGTCAGAATTTTGTGCTATATCCACAGGAAATTATCTATAAATGTAATCTCTTTGGCCTTTTGCTCTCATGCAGCCATCGTATGATCAGAGTCTCACCTCCGTGCTTCACTGCCGGGACTATGCATTCACTCCAGGCCAGGTTCCTGCCCAACATGTTGGATCCCATTCAGCCAAACACATTTATCTTGGTCTTATCTGATCAAAGATGGTGCTCCCGAGATTCATGTTCTTTAACAAAGTTTAATCTGGCATTTTGTGCCAAAGAGTGAAGTTTTTTTTCCTTTCATTTCATTGGACACCGTCCATAGGGGTTGGGATTAAGCAAAGTTCTTTGCACCATCTGAGCTGTCTCAGAAACTCTGATTTCTATCGATAACCGCTGTGAAGGGCTCAAGCTTTTGCCCATCTGTTTTTCAGAGATAGACTGTTCAAGTAGTTCACTACGTGGTCATTTTAAGAGGACAGCCCCTAAGACTCTGATTAGTGGTAGTATGGTTTCTTCTTTACTTCAAAATAACCACTGCAACCATGTTTCCACTGACTTTTAGTTGGTCAGTAATCTTCCTGTATATTTTTCCCTAATCTCACACACTCAGATTTGAGGTTCCTGTGCCATTTCACTTCCATATAGCCATGACACAGACATGATATAGGCAGGCCCAGTAGGTCCCAAACAAGTCATGATTCATCATAAATGAAAATGTAATGCTCTGTTCAGGCTCCATTTTGAGGTGATAACAATACCACGTCCCATTTCCTATATTTCTGTAACCTCACCTGTTTATATTATTATATTATTAGTAATATTATTATATTACTACATTATACATGTAGGCTTTAGGTAGTGTGAAAAAAGTACTACTGGAATGTGTATCTCTGTAGTTCTTCTCTGAACCTGTAGAGGGCACTGGGGGACAGGCACTGCTGCCTGCTAGACAACTCTATAAGGCTTCAGAAGAAATAACTTGAATTGTCTGAGCTCTGCTGGAGGATTTAATAGAATTTGTGCCTGTAATCACACACAAACCCCAAAAGATAATGAGCAGGGACAGCAGAGACTAAATAAAGTTTATATATTACAG
Organism: Heterochromis multidens; assembly: GCA_015108495.1. Taxonomy (NCBI): domain Eukaryota; kingdom Metazoa; phylum Chordata; class Actinopteri; order Cichliformes; family Cichlidae; genus Heterochromis; species Heterochromis multidens. The sequence continues at coordinate 28,959 of VUQS01074987.1, forward strand.
TAAGGCAAAGATGAAATTAAAAACTGACAAAGGAGGAAAAAGGCATTCAGGGGCACATGAGAGAGAAAAAATTGACAGAAGTCTGTTTACAGATAATGAGCAAACTTCCATCAGAAATATTATATTCAGCTACCTACAAATGCTGTGCTGCTACCACATTTACTATAAAGGAACAAATATACCAACAAGGGTAAATGTTACTACAAAAAAAGCAAGCTAAAAGGCTAACAGTGACATCAGAGCGACTGTAGTGCTGCACCTGTGATCCCCTTTCACTTGTGTGGGCTTTCTATTAACAGCAATTAGGACTTGTCCTCTAGGAAGTAGGTGTGACTTACTAAAGTAAGGCTTTTTCTGTCAGGAAAGCAGCTGTTAAAGTTCCTACAGACTTTGAAAGATATAGTGGGACAATAACAACTCATTCTTTGAATTACAAAAGAATGCTAAGATGTTCAGAGTAACAGAGCACAAGGATATGACTTAACATGTTTTAGCCATCTTCAGGTGCTTGTACAGGAACTCTTCACATGTTTGACTAATATGTATCACGTTATTTGCTATGTTTATGCTCAAATATGTAATCCTAATATGTGAAAATGTATAAGTAATTAAAACACAATAGGTCTAAAGATGATTTTTTCTTCAGCAGCCTGTTTGTGTGTTTTGCAGTTTTTTTTTCCTTTCTCTTTTGGAAAACTGCTCAAGCTCTGTCTGGGTTCCCCTCTGTAATCTAACACCTACCCTCACAAGCCTGCAAAGGGAGGCTGCAGAGACATGAAATTGCCAAACTACTCATCAAACTTCCAAATACTGTTTAGTATGAATGTCAAAGCTCTGACAAGACCAAAGAACCTTATCTGTAGCTCCATTATAGAGCACATAGACTGATTTTTGAGGACGTCCTAAACCAGTCAAATTTACATATGTACCTATCTCTTTTAGTTTAATGACTACTCTGAGAGAGATTCACTCCTTATAGTTCAAGAACTTGTCTTGAATTAGCCTGCTGTATGATATGTAGAAGTGACAGGAACCTGATCAAACAGCAGCTTGGTTTTCCAGGTGTATTTTAACTTCTTCTTCATGTATGATCCCTGGTGCAAAACAACTGGCTATACCAGTGATATTTTGCAAGTAAATTAAACAACTGCACTTATAAATAGCACTTCAGTTAGATGTGTGCTGTTCATCTTGGGGTTCCAAATAACATCTTTTAAAGCTGCTATGATCACTAACTATACATATGGAGCAAACGGTTGTGTTGAATTTCTATGAGGGGATCACTCATAGTGACAAAAGGAAGATGATTATCACCCAGCTTTGCACTTCCTCAAATCAGCATTTTATCATCTTTCAGCTCATTGTTTCGGTTTAATACTTGCTAAATTGGCCATGTTAATTTAAAAGCCAAACATCTGTCAAAATGTTTCCACTTCATTTATCACTTTGATAGAATACATAACAAAGTTTTTTATGTCTTGAATGATTCCCCAAATTATTACTGCTAACAATAAGGATTCTGTATTACATTTAGCTGTTAAGATTAACACCTCTCTTCATCCATGCTGCAGCCCCTTCACCCCTCAGTACAGACTGCAGTAGCTGGTAGTAAAAAAATCTAATGCAAATGAAACTAGCGCAGCAGAGTCAGAACCTTTAAGTCTTGCCAAGGGCATATGCAGAATACAGCTATGGACTATGCATACAGTATATTGAGTTGGGATTTGGAAAAACCTCAATGGATATTAGTCTGTTTCACAGCACCCTGAAGGCTCAAAGTAAGATGCACAGGAGGTCTGTATCAGTTACAGCATGGGTATATCAGACTGTATTCCAGATACAATATTATAAACTGGGTATACATGGGCTATGCAGCACAGTATTACTATCTGACTGATCCAAACCACCTGGGAGTTCATAGCAGTGATTTCAGTAAGGGACCCTCTGAGAACTGAACTTTTGGTGTATGAGCAAGAACATTAAAAACCAGAGTTACAATCAAAGACCAAAGGAGAGAATATTTGAGGGCGTACTTACAGTGCATCTGGAAAGTATTTCCTTGTTCCACATTTTGTCATGTTACAGCCTTATTCCAAAATGTATTAAATTCATTTTTCCCCTCTGAATTCCTCACACAATACCCCATAATGACAAAATGAAAAACGTTTGCTTGAAATTCTTGCGAATTTAGTCAAAATAAAAACGAAAATATATCATGTACATAAGTATTCACAGCCTCAATTTTGTTGAAGCACTTTTGGCAGCAATTACAGCCTTAAGTCTTTTTGAGTATGATGCTACAAGCTTGGCACACCTATTTTTGGACAGTTTCTCCCATTCTTCTTTGCAGAACCTTTCAAGCGCCATCAGGTTGGATGGGGCGTGTCGGTGCACAGCCATTTTCAGATCTTTCCAGAAATATTCAACCATTTTCAAGTCTGGGCTCTGGCTGGGCCACTCAAGGGCATTCACGGAGTGGTCCTGAAACCACTCCTTTGTTATCCTGGCTGTGTGCTTAGGGTCATTGTCCTGTTGAAAATGAACCTTCACCCCAGTCCAAGATCCAGAGCTCTCTGGAGCAGGTTATCATCAAGGATATCTCTGTACATTGCTGTATTCATCTTTCTAGTCTCCTAGTTCCTGCGGCTGAAAAACATCCCCACAGCATGATGCTACCACCACCATGCTTCACTGTAGGGATGGTATTGGCCAGGTGATGAGCAGTGCCTGGTTTCCCTCAGACATGACGCTTGGCATTCAGGCCAAAGAGTTCAATCTGTGTTTCATCAGACCAGAGAATTTTGTTTCTCATGGTCTGAGAGTCCTTCAGGTGCCTTTTGGCAAACTCCAGGCGGGCTGTCATGTGCCTTTTACTTAGGAGTGGCTTCCGTCTGGCCACGCTACCATACAGGCCTGATTGGTGGAGTGCTGCAGAAATGGTTGTCCTTCTGGAAGGTTCTCCTCTCTCAACAGAGCAACGCTGGAGCTCTGTCAGAGTGACCATTGGGTTCTTGGTCACCTCCCTGACTTAAGGCACTTCTACCTGGATTGCTAAGACTAGCTGGGTGGCCAGCTCTAGGAAGAGTCCTGGTGGTTCCAAACTTCTTCCATTTATGGATGATGGAGGCCACTGTGCTCACTGGGACCTTCAATGCTACAGAAATTTTTCTGTACCCTTCCCCAGATCTGTGCCTTGATACAGTCCTGTGTCTGAGGTCTACAGACAATTCCTTGGACTTCATGGCTTGGTTTGTGCTCTGACATGCACTGTCAGCTATGGGACCTTATGGGACCTACTGAATTTACCACAGGTGGACTCCAACCAAGTTGTAGAAACATGTGAAAGATGATCAGTGGAAACAGGATGCACCTGAGTTCAATTTTGAGTGTCATGGCAAAGGCTGAGAATACTTATGTACATGTTATATTTTAGTTTTTTTTATTTTGAATTAATTTGCAAGAATTTCAAGCAAACTTTTTTGACTTTGTCATTATGGGGTATTGTGTGTAGAATTTTGAGGTGAAGAATTATTGAATCCATTCTGTAATAAGGCTATAAAATGACAAAATATGGAACAAGTGAAGCACTGTGAATACTTTCCGGATGCAATGTAAGAAAGTGAGAAAAACAGTGAGGTCCTGACACTGAAAATGGAACACATTAAATATTTAAAATAATACACGTTACAGTGGTGCTCCCTGCAGCACAGCACTTGTGAAAAAATGAGGCATTAGTCAAACTTACTGAAAGCAGTCTCTCTGAGCAGAGACGTTCTTCAGGTACTGCTTCAGAGCCTCACAGAACTCGCCGAGCTTCTTCTGGGAAACCACCATCTCCTGACGAATCAGCAACAAGGACTGAAGGAAGAGCAAGAGAGACCACAGGGTCAGTTTTGTACTGAAGTTTTTGTATAACAGCTTACCTTTCCATTTGTTGTATGAGTGTTTCTTTACGGAGACGCTGTATTAATACTTGGAATGTGTTCACTCTTCTCTCCAAAAAGTACCATGGTACCACGGTTTAGGCTTGCAAAGTTGCATCTGAACAAACCACAAGACCTCTGGAACAATGTCCTTTGAACAGACAAGACCAAACTTGAGATATTTGACCATAATGTACAGCACCACGTTTGATAAAAAAAGAAACACAGCATGTGAGGACAAACACCTCGTACCAACTGTCAGCATGGTGATGGACGGGTGATGATTTGGGTTTGTTTTGCAGCCACAGGACCTGAACACCTTGCAATCATTAAGTTGACCATGAACTCCTCTGTATACCAAAGTATTCTAGTCAAATGTGAGGCCATCTGTCCCACAGCTAAAGTTTGGCCGAAACTGGGTCAAGCAACAGGACAATGATCCCAAGAAAAGCAACAAATCTCTAACTGAATGTCTGAAAAAGAAAAGAAACAAGGTGCCGCAATGGCCCAGTCAAAGTCCAGACCTGAACCTGATTGAAATGCTTTGATGGGACCTTAAGAGAGCTGTGCATAAACAAATGCCTGCAAACCTCGACGAACTGAAGCAATGATGTGAAGAAGAGTGGGCCAAAATTCCTCCACAGTGATGTGAGAAACTGATAAAGTCATACAGAAAATGATTGCTTCACGTTATTGCTGCCAAAGGTGGTTTTACCAGCTACGGAATTATGGAGTGTACTCAGTTTTTTAAACTTTTTTGCTCACGGGACTATACTGAGGTTTTGCAGATGTGAAGTAAACATCTCTGGTATTTTAGATATGTTACGATCATGGCGAACCATCATGGTACAATCAAGTGAATAAAGTCTCAGTCATACAAGCTTAGAGACTGGTCTGCAACCATCTGACAACCACCGGTTATGAGGGAAAAATGAGTACTCCCTGATTATCTGTGAGTGGTTGCTGGAGGTTGATGGCAGTCGCAGGCAAAATGATTGGTAAAGCCCCAGTCACACAGGCCAGGTCAGTGACCCCCTGGCAACCACCTGTCTCTAGGGAAAAATGTGTAATCCCCAAACGGTCAGCAAAAACCTCCTTGTGATTGCTTTGGTTGTTTGAAAAGTGTAACACAATGAAGACCGTTTGATATCAAAGTAAAATTAGCGTCCTATGAAACATGTTGGCTGCAGTGCTCAGGCACAATTATTACTTTGAAGGCAAGTTGTCTCCATTTCTGGTTTGCAGTAACTTTTTCAATTTGTACTAGTGCTCGGCTAGTAGTATTTGCAGACAAACGTGAAAAAATACAGATATCTGTAGCAATCTGCTAGTAACCAAAGTAATCACTAGGAGGTTTGTGGTGCATCACCTTCTTTGCATCTGATTTCACCATTTGAAAGCCAGCAACCTTCAGGAACCTTTGCAAATTAGTCGGGAAAAACACTTTTCCCTAGTGGCCAGTGGTTTTATTTTATTATTATGATTATCTCTCAAGTAATTTGCACATGACATCACATGAGAAAGCGAAATATGCTGTGGAAAACTAATTACGGTAATGCCAATATGATGTGAACAATACATTAGGATGCTAACAAATGGCCTCAATGGCTACTGAGGCCACTTGCGGCTGGCACCAAAAATGGGTTAATCCCTATGAACTCCAGTGTTAAAATTTCCAACTTCAACTTTGAAATTAAAATGCTTACAGCCTGCATTTAAAAAACAGTTTTGGTCCCAAGAGCCAATTTCATCCCTCATAAGTGAACATTTTTATAACTCACACGTTTGGAGTTTGTTAAGGCTTAAAGTTATGCCTTAACAAAGTTGCCAAACAAAGTTATGCCTTTCAAAGACTGCTTTGAATGAGTGTGCTGACATACAGTAGGCAGACGTAGCTGACAACTGTCTCACTGGCCTCACCTCTGCTAACAAAAAAAAAAACTCCCAAAAAAACCAACATGGTTATGGTCAGATTACTAACACTGAGGCATCAAAATGACCAGAATTCAATGGGTGATGTCATGGTGATGACGGCCATCTTTTATATACACTTTTTGACATTTTTCTTTGTCAGCACAAGACGCTTTGTGAACTGTGTGGAGCAACTCTCACTGGTAATAACATGACAAACTTTTACACTTTATATTTTCGTCAACTGAATCAACTTTAGATTTAGTCAATGATAATCTTCTGATATTTAGTCAACTAAAACTAGACTAAAACTAAAAGAATTTAGATAACGAAATTATGACTGAAACTGAATGACGTTTTAGTCAAAAGACTATGACTAAAACTAAATTAAAATTTGCTGTCAAAATGATCACTGTTCTTAACATAACTATTCGTAACCCATGCCAAAGATGCTGCTTTTAGACAAAGCTAATTTCATGTGATTAGAACAGCAGCTGCAGTTACCAGGAGATTTATAATACACTGCTGATCCTTTATTCATCATTTACTAAATTATTATCCACTAAAGCTACAAGCAATTTCTCTGACACTAAATTGAAATATGAGGGAATGATGCAGTGCCTTTCTAAAGTCCCTGTCTCCTGCTGCCAAAAGCATGGAAGTTCATAATTTCACATAGCCTAAAGGAATGTTGTGATGGGGGCTTCCTGGGGACCCTGGGAAATGATGAACAATTACAGCCTGAATGATTATTAGCTGTTATTGGTATGAATCCCATTTCTAACAAGAACCAAAGAACTGTTTCTTCTATTGTTTTAATCGGATGAGATTAGCTGCAGATGTCTTGAGCTTTTTAATGTGCCAGTATTACTGTAGCTCACTACAGTAAAATTAAAAATTAATCCACTATGACCTAGATAACTGTGTCTCACTGACACAATATGCATTCACATGCACGCATATATTCAAATGCACACACTGACGCCCCCTAGCACATCATCCACTTTCTCATAAACACATAAACTAAGGGATACACATATGCACACAGTTTTTGAATTCATTCATTTTAAGAATTAATCATTTTAAGAAAAGCTGTGAATGTTACCTTGTCAATACCTTGTTACCTTTCCATCAAGCTCACTTTGATTTTCCACTCTAAACCTATGAGATTATTTTATTTCAATATTATTTAATAAAATGTAATATTTCAATAATAAAAGGATTATAAAAAGTCCAACGATAAACAGTGCAGCAGGAATTATAAGGAGTGACTAAACAGAGCTAAATAAAAATATTACAAACTAAAATGTGGCATTGACAAAGGGCAGACAAGAGTTTGTTCTACAGTGTTTGACCGTTAAAATCCTAAATGACCTTAAGGTTGAAAAGGAGCACTTAACAGCGTTTAGATGTCATATTTGAGAAGTCTGCCACGAGACTGATTAATAAGCTGAAATTTATAATGGAGCCAAACCATGGAGGTGTTAAGTAATCAATAAAGTAAAAATAATTGAATTCTGTATGAAATAAAATCTGCACAATTTCATGCAATAGAGAAGAAACAGGTTTGACTTGGCAAACTATTTAACTGGCAAAACATTTCACACACAATATTTATGCAAAAATGACATCCCACCAGCTGTTTCAGTTTTCTTCTACAATTATGTCTGCCCACATTATGACACAGAATCAGGCCATTCTCATCTTCAGCCTGCTACAGAAAACCACAGATGAAACAATTTGCCATTTATCTTTCAAAAGCAGGTTCCTACTATTTTAAACATATTTTTAGCTGTGAACAATTAAAACCGAAAGTTTTGACTTTTAAAATTACTGTAACTTAAAGTCAAAGTATGCTGCTTCTTCTTCCTTTAGATCAAGAAAGCAATGAAAATGCAGTTTACACATGCTAGAGTTTTAGGAAAGCTCAATTTTTAGTTGGAAACGTTTGGATAGAAGTTTAAAACAGAGAATAAAGCAAGTAATATCAGTAAAATAGGTGAGGGCTCACATTGAGCCTTGTGGGACTCCACATTAACAGAGAAATGGGGACCCAAGTTAAAAAAAAAAACAGACACTTGGACATCTCTGCCAACACACAAAATAGAAATAGAATCAACAAACAAAGTAAACATGACATCTTCCTCGCCCACCTTAGGACTATTTTATTTTTTATGCTTAGAC
>VUQS01074989.1:10207-34887 GCA_015108495.1 Heterochromis multidens
GCTCCATCCAAAGTGGGATGGATGCCGTCTTTCCTAACAAGACCAGGTTTTCCCCAGAAAGTTTCCCAATTATCTATGAAGCCCACATCGTTTTTTGGACACCACTCAGACAGCCAGCAATTTAAGGAGAACATGCGGCTAAACATGTCACTCCTGGTCTGATTGGGGAGGGGACCAGAGAAAGAGTCCGACATTGTTTCGGCAAAGTTACACACCGATTCAATATTAATTGTAGTGACCTCCAATTGGTGTAACTGGGTGTCATTACTGCCGACGTGGATTATAATTTTAAGAAATTTACATTTACCCTTAGCCAGCAGTTTCAGGGTTAGGGCTTTCAGGACTACGCTTCCTCCTCACCGTTACCCAGCTAGCCTTTTTCCCCCGACTGCTCAGGACAATCTGCTGGTTTTTAATTAAACAAGCTACACAGATAAGCTACACAAAATACCACTGTGTGTTGCAACAGGAACAGGAAGTGATACAATACCGCTGTGAGATTCACCTTTTGTTTACCTAAACATTACCAGTGAGTAAAAAAATAAAAGTAACAGTAAATTTAAAAAAATGGATGAAAACAAAGGAAAACAAAGAGCAAAACACAGAGTTCCCAAATGTGGCACAAACTGCAGTCTCCTGCCTCACAAAGTTGTGACTTACACTTTGTTGCTCTTTTAAAAAATCTCCACTAGACTCTTTCAAAAGAGATAGCAAATCCCAAAAGATGTATTTCCTGGTTAAATAAATATGAAAAAAATTATGGCAGCCCGGTACTGGAACATGTTGGAAAAGATAGTTTTTTTTAATTTTTATCCTGACTGTAAAGTGCCCAAACATGCAAATGTTTAGTGACCAAATTTAGGTGGTTTTTTGAGGGATCTGTGAGATCACAGTTTTCCAAAACAACAGAAGTAATATTACAAGAAGCTACCAGAAAAACAGTAATACTAAAATCTGTGGACAAGACAGACAGACCGACCGACAGACACACACACACAGATGGATTACACAAGATACATAAGAAGGACAAGGACAAGCAATAAAAACAAGCTCCTAAAAGCCTACAGAAAACCCATACACACACAGAGGGACGTGAATGCACCTGGCAGATGCAGAAACATTTATCCTTCCATTTTTATACCTGTTTATCCATTCAGGGCCACAGAAGTAGCATCATAAAATCTGATCACACCCATTAAGTCTCCATTAAAAATATGCCCAATAAATAATATTGCTGATTTTTTTTTTTTTTTGCTTTTATTTGATTGCATCAAAATTGATTTGATTCATATTTTATTATGGTCTAATAAAATTAGTGTATTTCCCTTCAGTTAAGCTGAAGTGTTTATCATCAGTGCCCCCACTGATGCCCTGATGTCAGTTTACATCAGACTAACAGCAAAGAAGAGTCTTTTCACAGCACAGCTTGTCACGGGTGGTGTGATGAGTGCCTTAGGTGTCCATTCATCTTGGAAACTCTCTAATTGGGGCAGGTGTCAAGTGGTTCAACAAGTGATGGAAAGCTTCTCTTCTTTGTGACCTCTCTTTTAAACTGCTGTACAAACAATGTCCTCCATGGTGGTGCTTGCTGTCTGTATTAGGCCTGAATTAGCAGCTGAGGAGAAAATAGTGCAGGAGCAGGCATTTTTAAAAGTGTTGGCTGAACTTGAACTTTCTTTATCCTAGTCTGCCTGATATTTTTTTCTGACATTACATAATCAATTCCATTAGAGGTAAGTGATTTCCCAGCCTTTTCTTTACATACAATAATTGAAAGGGGAGGGTCACAGGAAAAGAATTAAAAAATTTTGGTAATTTTTGAAAATGTAAACAATAGTGGTAAAAAAATAAGCGTGACATATCAAAAATGTTGTTTCTTTAGGTGTTTTTCACAATGTAGAGCTGCTCCAGTCTGTCATGTCCTCATTTTTGTTTACCTTCAGTCCCGGTGTCAAGTTCTCGTGTCTTAGTCTGTGTCTCAGTGTGAGTTTACTTCATGTTTTACTTTGATAGTCTCTCGTCGTGTGTGTGTCATGTTCAGTTTTGCTTCCTCTGTGTCATCAGTTTGATGCTGTTCTGGTGTGTTCCCAGGTATGCCCACTCTGCCCTGAGTCCCTCTGTGAGTATTTATTGTCTGCGTTTTCCCCAGGTCAGTGTTGTGTTCTCCCTTATGGTGTGTGTGTTTTCTGTCAGTCTGTTTAGTTACAACCCAGCTCAAGTCACCGTTTGCTATTCCGTTTTTCCAGCGTAAATAAAGCTGTGATTTTAAGTTATATCCTGTCTATGGAGTCCTGCATCTGGGTCCACTCTGTCTGTCACACACGCCGTTACATGACACAAACAGTGCAATGTTCAGAGACTCTACAGCCTCAGTTAGCATGTTAAATATTAAAGTTCACGACAGTCCAGTCCAGTATTCTAGAGTCAAATATGAGCCCATCTGTCTGACAGCTAAAGCTTGGTTGAAATTGGGTCATATAACAGGAGAACGATCCCAAGCACAGCAGCAAATGTACAACAGAATGGCTGAAAAAGAAAAACATCAAGGTGCTGTAATGGCCCAGTCAAAGTCTTCAACCCGATTGAAATGCTGCTCCTCCTGAGCCACAGCTGCTCTCCAAGTTCAAGTTCAAGTTTTTGTTGAAGGTGGTTCTACAAGCTACTGAATCATGCATACAGTAAGCATACATATGAAATTTCTTTTCCAAGAAGGTACATTTAAGGATTGGTTTGTACTACATAATTCAATCTAATGGAATCCAGCGGCCACAAAAAACAATGCACCTCCATAGAGCATATGTTATTTCATTTCATTTGAAACAGTTTCAGAGACCTATTAACGAGAAATTTTATTATTATTATTATTATTTTTAGTTTTCCTGTTCTTGTGTCAGGGAGAGATTTCTTGTCACACTGACAATTTTACTATTGCAAAATAGTCATGGATTTACTACTCACTACTGATTCTTCCTTAAAATCCTGATGGTTGCATCCTCATGAAGTCACCCACAAATTGCCATAATTGTGATATATAAGCTACAGCCACTGAGCTGAGCCACTGAAACAAGAAAACACCAATATAGCTGCAGCATTTGTTATTTACATTATTCTGTATATAAAAAAATAAGTTTTTATTGTGCATCAATTTAGAACTGCATTTTCTTTCCACATTTACTGTACAGATATTCTAGAGGCATTATAGATTGGATTTAGATTCACTATGTAAGTTCAAAGGAGTGAGTCTGAGTTAAAATGTGCGTGTTGTGTGTCTCTGTCTGCATATGTTGTACGCTCTGTTCCAGAAAGTGCTTGGGGCTTCGGGCAACGAGATGACAGATGCTGAGAGTGCAGGAGTGAAGATAGACTGGGTCTCTCCAACACTGAAATAAGACATGAGTTTGAATGTCTTTTTTTCCCTGTCACTGAGTCACTCTCCATGTGGGAGATGTAGTCTCTGTGTTGGAGCTGTCTGAAAAAAAAGACCTCCACAGTAGCAAACACACCAGACAGAAGTGTGACCAAAGTGCAAGAAGAAGTGGTGGTGTCCTGCGTGGATTTTTAGACAGTACTCCTGTTACATAGTAATGCAGTTTGAGTCATGCACTGACTGGTTCAACAAATAGAAGATACAACTTAAAGCCAGGTTTGGACTGACAGCTGTGCTGTGTCCTCATTAATTCTTACAAGGCCAGTGAGTCAACATAGGGATGAACTTTTGCTTTTGTCTCAGTTTTTAACTTTTGGGTTCAAACTGTCATATCAAAACAAAACAAAAATATAATAATAATTGCTGCTTCAAACAAGAAACAACATGCCAGACCAAGTGAAACAACATGACATTTCAGTCAGATTATCATGCTGTTATTTGATCTGATTATCAGCAACTATTACAGTTTTCCTCTCCTAGTAAGGGTAAGAGTTTGCAGAGTTGTAAAAAGCCTGTCCCATTAGGTTCAGGTCATTGGAAAAATATATCGGCTGTTGATGATTGGAAGAAGTTTTAGACTCTCATTCATGCAACCCACCTCCTCTCCGCCAAACCTTGGTCACTCAGAGCTCTAGCTAAGCCTTCATCTTCATCTTCACCACCACCAGCGTCTAGACTCCGGGGGGTCCTGTCCTAATTCCCATCACCACTGAGATTCCATTCTGCTGTGATGGGTCATCGGTGTCTAATCCCCAGACAGCTTAAATGGATTCTGTCTCTCAATAAATAATGTTCAATTCTTCCAAATGAACTATATTTTAGCATTCGACTGGTTGTCATTATGAACATTTTAACATATCACCTACCCCTGGTGTTTTAATATCTGATAAACATTCAAACTGTCATGTATTATTCAGACTGGCTCTTCAGGATTGTATCTGATTTTCTTATCGGTACCTGTAACAATACACCAACAGTGCAGCCCCTTACAACTACATTTTTAACACAGTGGTATTTGTGAAAACAGTCCAAAAGGAAGATGAACTGAAGCTGACACAGGCTAAGACTTTGGAGTACCAATATTAATATTAGTGGAATGGTGTACTTGATGTTTTCCTGCTACAGTATGTCTTGACAGGCTTCACCATGAAAATTCACAACTCAGTCCCCATGACCAAAGGTGAATAGTGCACTACTGGTCCGTGGCATTTCCACTAATCAGTCAAGTCAATCAAATCTTTCAATTTCCTATCTCTCTCATGCCTCCCATGATAGGGTTAAATTTAAACTAAATGTGCATTTTGCTCAAATTCAATCAAATACTGTGACCATATGTCACAGCTGCAGGCATGTCAATTATACAATCTGATCTGTAGGTGCATAAAAATATCAAGATCCTTGCTATGTATAGGCACTCTTGTAGGTACAGCTCCACGGCTCCAATGATACTATTTACAAAAATCTGTGACTACCCCTGCAGTTTTGTCAGATCAGCCTCTGTACTGGTCTTTTATACTCAGTGTTTATCTACTGTATTTCCTCCACATTCTCTATCATTGGAGGAAACTGATTAAATATGCTTCATTTCAACAGACAATGTGGAGACCTTGCTCTGATAGAATGAAATCTAACTAAACAGATTTTGGTGATGGACACAGAAACTTTCTCCTTTCATATACACAAATAGAGCTGCCATTTCTTGCTGAGAACTACATTTTAGTTTATCCACCCACAAGACTTCTTTTAAGGCAACCTGACATGCAGCAAGTGGTATGTGGCATTTTCTTCCTGACTGTCAGAGAGAGGGCAGGTTGAAGTCCACAATTAAAGTAGATCTGTTAGAAGAAAGGTACAACATTTGGAATGAAAATGAATTGTATTAAAATGTCACAGAGACAGAGAGAGAGCGAGAGAGCCCACTCACTGGCTGAGCTGGGAGAGAAGACCATCAATTTTCTGCATCCCATTAAGCAAGGCTTTAAATCCATCAGCACACTTGAATAAGCCAAGGTGCCTCTGAACACTTAATTGCTCCTTTTAGGCACTAAAGGAAATCCAATTATAGAAATTACACATACAGGTACAGTACATGTGCAGAAATGTACTGTACAACTGTCATATATTCAGCCATTCTCCCCGAAACCATGTGCACTGTGATCTGTAGCAGCAGCCATCTCACTAAGTGAGTTCTATAAGAGATTCACATTTACAGTGTTTATCTATGCATATGAAACACCAGGAGTCAGCATATTAGCATAATGAACTACTTTGCATTTCAAATTCCATTTGAAATCTAAACATTTCATTTAAGCAAGACACCCTAAGGCTATTGATCATAAGAATATAAAGGAAGCAATTTGGGCCTTTGACAATATTTCTGTGTTCTGTTTTCAAGGTCGTTTAACACTCTGCACAATGTTGTAAAACAATAAAAAGCCTTACAATTTTATCACTGTGAATTCATGCAGAGTGCCACAATGCTTCTGTGTTGGTTTTTTGTTCTTGGCTTTTTTTTTTTTTCAACTGCATACTGAAAGTCAGGCCTGAGCTGAGTAGAGCTTTCAGACCTTTCCAAGAGCCTCCCATAGTTACCACCCCCAGCTACCACCCCTAATCTCCTCTATCCTCCAATATATCTGCAGAGACAGCACAGAATGCACACAAAATACATGTATATCTGTTGAACAGTCAAATAACACACATTTTACTGCCAATATTTAGTTCTGACCAATGAATAATATTCTAAGTAGTGGAATGTAATCTTGCAAAATCTTGCAGTATCCCAACAAGAACAGAGCCTTTCTCTTTCACACAGTGCATGTGATGGTTTAAAGCAACAAACTACAATGCTTTTAGCAGGTGTAAGAACAGCTGCCAACAAGCACCATCCAAAGAGGAGGTGTTAAGTTATACCAAACACTTCTATAGAGGAATAGTCTTCTCATTAGACAACAATAATACAAGGGCTAAAACGGCCATGTCATATCCTTATGTAAAGCCCTGCATGGTTCAAAAGACATGCATGGGCATATGGTCTCTTTCCTGCATGAGTGCTCAAAGGAAAAAGGTTTAAATTGCCCCTGCATAGTGATGTAATGCAATTAGTCTGCTGGAGTACTTGACTCCTCTTGGGACAGATAAAACAGGACAAGCTCTTTTTGTCCACCATCCTGCTTGGTTAAATATTGATGCCTTCGGGGGCATCTCAGACTATAGTTAGGTTACACAATTGCATCTAAAGGTTTGTAAACAGGCTACCCCTGTTGTGCCAGCTAATGTGTCAGCGGTGTCAGTCAGGCTAATCACCAGCTGCAGCCTTTTGGTTCTCCATAATGCAGAGCCAACAGCTGATGGAGCCTGTGGTTTGATTGCTGAGCATTTAATGCACTTGTCAATCACAAAATCTGTAGGTGTGGAAAAGTGAAAGCGAGGCTGTCTACTTTATTCAATTTCATCAGCCTTTAACCTACAGTCATAGTAAAAAGAAAGTACACCCTCTTTCAATTCTAAGGTTTTATGTATCAGGACATAAAAATAATCTGATCTTTACCAGGTCTTAAAATTTGCTGGTCTGCAGCATTTAGGTGTGTGTTAACACAAAGCCAAGGAGGAAAGACACCAGCAATGATCTTAGAGAAGCAATTGTTGCTGCCCATCAGTCTGAGAAGGGTTATAAGGCTAATTCCAAACAATCTGAAGTCCATCATTCTACAGTGAGAAGGATTATTCACAAGTAAAAGACATTGAAGACAGTCAGTCCCAGCAAATTCACCCCAAGGTCAGACCGTGCAATGCTCAGAGAAACTGCAAAAAACACAAGAGCTACATCTATGACTGTACATGTTTCAGTTAGCATGTTAAATGTTAAAGTTCATGACAATACAATTAGAAAAAGAGTGAACAAGTATGGCTTGTTTGGAAGGACTGCCAGGAGAAAGCCTCTTCTTGCCACAAACATAGCAGAACACCTTCGGTTTGCAAAATTGTATCTGAACAAACCACAAGACCTCTGGAACAATGTCCTGGGCATGTCTGGCCATAATGCACAGCACCACATTTGACAAAAACCAAACACAGCCTATCAGCAGGAGCATGATGGTGGAGGGGTGGTGATTTGGGCTTGTTTTGCAGCTACAGGACCTGGGCACCTTGCAATCATTGAGTCGACCATGAACTCCTCTGTATACCAAAGTATTCTAGAGTCAAATGTGAGGCCATCTGTCGTTGTTGTTCATCTCAGGTTGTATTAACTCATTTTAAGACCTGGCATGGACCAAATGATTTTTATATTATGTCCCAATATATAACACCTTAAAAGTGACAGGTGGTGTATGTTTTTTACCATGACTATATGCCTGTGAAAATATTTTTTTCATATTTCTTAGCTATGGACAGTTTCCTGGATACCAAAGAATCAATTTTCTGTGATTCAAACCATAGCTTAAAGGAAACCAGCTGCTCCAACAGGAATACCCATCTGATAAACTATCCAGGGAATTGTCTTCATTCAGACAGGATGTCCTTGCTCACAGCACCAGAAATGAAGGCCTCCACACTGATTGGCATTTTTACATCTTACTTCCTCAGTTTGATGTTTTCCCTTAGGACATGTTGGTCTGGAGGCAGTTTTCCTAAAATGGCCGTTTTCTTAAGTTTCAATTGACAAAACATGTTTTCAAATCCGTCATCCAGCTGAGGCAAGCTGAAAAGAAACTGATTTTGCAACTATGTGGTGAACTTCAACTTCAACTTTCCACTCAATAGCACTCAAGAAGTAGCAGTGAATAGTGATTTCATGTGGGCTTGCTGTAAAAAAAAACAAAAAAAAACACAAAACTGTTCTCTTGTTCTGAAAATCACAAGGGGAGTGAATAAAGCTTGTTCACTTTGAATGATGAGGTCATTAGCAGAGATAATAGGACTTTGCTGTAACGATCTCAAAACTGGGATAACAGATCACATTTTAAAAAGCTGAACTGCACAACCATAAGTCACAAGTCTCATTTTCACGGTCAGATCTCCGCCAAATCTCCCCACTGTCATTTTCATACAGGGTCTAAATTTAACACTATCCCCTCAACGCCCATCTGAATTCCACAATCTATGACAGGGTGAATAATCACCACCCCCTGACGAAACATCTGACACTCAAATTATTTCTTCGTTGAGATAATGGCAAGGTAGGTCATGCATACTGGAAGCTGTAATGTGTCAGTGGAAATGGGGTTCTACTCTTTCAGGTGTGTGTGTGGGTGTGGGTGTGTGTTAGGGGTTAGAAAAGGCTCAGAGTGAACAGCTCAATTGTTCTTCTGTGTGCAAATGTGAAAGGTGTGATGGCAGAGATCATCATGAAAACAGACAGATATGAAAGCCAGAGGGTCACTCTCTGAGAGAAACAGAGCTTAAATGAATAAATAAACAGCCAAGAGAGCTGTTCAGTCATATGTAAAGGTGTGTGTAGACAGGGGTGCACGTATTTAGAATATAAGCTGTAGTTGTGCACACATACTGTACCAGCTGAGATCTTATGACTCATAAGACTTAAATGATTTGATCCACAAATATCCAAATACAAATTTTTCTTTTTTTTCCCACATATCTAATGCCTTGTCAGGCGTATTGTTATCACTTTTATTAAAATGTAGCCTACAGGGTTTTCTGTTTGCTTGGCAACCACACAGTGAGAACATGACTACAGGAAAAAACGAGACCTTTTTAATACTTTGTTCTTCATGTTCAGACTAAGAGCCTTGGCAGCATAAAACCGACAGGTTCAATTCAAGAGTTCAAATTCCAGAGGACAGGAGAACGCAATCAGTTTGTAAGTGGAACAACATTTTTGCCAGCCACTATAGCTGGACTGATTGCAACACATGTACAGTACACCTGTTGTGACAAAAGATCTGAAGTGAAAGGTCCACTGATGGGCTTTTTAGAGAGAAAATGGCTTTTTGTTTCTTTCAACTGCTGACTGTGAGACCACAGTTACCTTCACTGTTGTAAGCCTTTCAATAAATATTCTAAATTCTAAATTGTTTTCTGAGCTACACAGAATGCAAAGCTAGATTTCCACTGGAAATGACCCAGCTCTGCTGGGGTGGGGTGGGGGGTAATGAAACAATATCCACCTGCAATACCGCATACTGTGTGCTAAACACAGCAGTGCAATGCACTCTGGTGTAGTACTAACTGTTTCACACTTCAGATACAGCCCAGAGAGAGGGAGAGACTGGCTATTCACCCACTGAGAGAGAAGACCACAAAGAGACATGGCGGGGAATGATTTAGCATACCATAATTAGTGCATTAAGTCATAAAAATTAGATTTTACTCATTTTTTAATTAAAATTATTTGGTTGTACCAGGTTTTTCAGGTGGAACTGGATAAGTGGAAGAAAATGGATGGATGGCTCAAACTTTTAAAGGCTCACTTAGAAGTTTAAAAAACTTAACGGTAACAGTAGGCTAATTACATATCTAGTTTAACGGCTGGGCAGCACAGAGTGTTGAGGTTTGGGCAGGTTTGGCCTTTTCTCTGTGTTTTCTCTCCTTGTTTCATTCTCTGTCACAATGGTGGTAACTTGGCTCTCTCACTCTCGTGGTTGCTCTTGTGTGCTTCGTCCTGTAACCCAGTATCTTTTCTTTGTCTTTTATTTCGTTGCCTGAAGTCTGGCTGCCGTCCTTTGGAAAATCAGCCTGTGTTTCCTCAAGGAGTTAAGAGTTCACAGCCGGTCACAAGCCTTCATCACTCTCACAGCCAAACACTGTGGATTCATGGACTTACCTGCTACTCACTTGCCTGTCCAGTCTGCACTGACACTCTGCTGCTCACCTCGGATTTTCACGTGCCCACCGGTACCCCCTCCCAAGCTCTATTCTCCTGCACTAACAAGTAAGACCACAGCTTGTCTACTCCCTCTGTTTCAGCAGTTCTCTGAATCAGACTGGCTTTATCTGATAGTCTCTCTCCTTTTCTACAGACACAGACAAATTTGCCCCTTCTCCCCACCGCCCATCACTGAAGGTTCCTCATTTGTAAATAAACCTTTTAAAACTGTCAGTCTGCTCCTTGGGTTGATTGTGAAATCATGACACAGAGGTGCACTGGTTGGCACTGTCACCTCACAGCAAGAAGATCCTGGGACCTTTCTCGGTGGAGTTTGGGTTCTGTGTGGGTCCTCTTTGGGTACTCCAACTTCCTCCCACAGTCCAAAGACATGCACATTAGTTTAAGTGGTGATTCTAAATTGGCTGTAGATATGAATGGTTGTCTGTCTCTATGTGTTAGCCCTGCGACAGGCTGTGTCTGTGTACCCCACCTCTTGCCCTGTGACAGCTGGGATACGCTTCAGTCCCTCAAGACCTAAGTTGGATAAGAAAATGAATGAATGTCTGGACTCTGGAGTTTAAACAGTGTATGTGATAACTCCTTTTCAAGGAAAGGCTGCATTCTCTGTATATATAAGGACTCAAAAGTCCACAGAAAGAGCATAAATGCACGATGTTAATTGTCCAGCGAAAAAAGTCAACTTTACTTTTATAAACCAGCAGGAACAAACACTATAGCTGCCACCTCAGGATCCTGTTTTCTACATAACCATCAAATGTGTTTATAGCCACACTAGGGTCTACTGACAATAATGTCAGTTGATTAGTGCTGGTCAGCACTCATCCAAAACACAATATTCATGATGTCTTGGTCATCTGATGAGCAGCTGTGCCCTCAGCTGTACATTCATATTAATGCATAAGTTATTATATGAACATACTAATGCTGGAAATAGTAACAGAACTGTTATGGAAGAAAATGAGATGCTATCAAAGTATGGTCAGTTTAAAATGAAAAAGCTGAATTTCATTATCTTCAATTACACAATTCATCCTCAGAAATAGAGAAAATGCAAGATGGAGAAAAGACCGTCATTCTGTCTCTCTGTTTTTCTCTCCTCATGAAGCCCAATGACACCAAGCGCTGGTGATCTGAAGCGTATATGGACAAGATGTTATTTTTATGCTGAGCACAGACCCATCCCTTTGTAGATGAGAGGTGAGATTTTAGACTGCCAATTACTTGAGACTGCAGAGAGGTCAAGCATAGCGGCCTGAATCCACCAGCTCAACCAGCTTTGTATGGACGGCCCCTGGGAGTTAGCTGAACTCCCAAAACAAGTGGAGGCAGTGAATTGTTGCAGTTCGGCCCTGTTCACACTGGACATGAATTACCTGGGACCTCTTGTGAATTTGAATTTAGGCCAAATATTCTGTCTTATTAAACATTTTAAATGTTATGTTTGATTTTTGTGCTTTAGGTTTAGGTGTGAAGATAATCAGTTATAACACACCACCAGCAATAAATAAACTTTTCCATGCATTATGCAAATCAAAGGACCTCCCATGCTGATTAACATTATGTGATTTATGAGAAATAAAGGTAAGGCTGTATGGCATTTATGGTACATTGCTCATGAATCTTATCTTTTCTATGGGTATGCCTGAGAGAATGACCTTCTCAATGATATTCTGATTCAGTGCCTTGCATGTGCAGTATAATGTATTTCTCTATGTAAACCAACATCACAACCACCCAGTACAAATGAATAAAAGGGTAACTAGCTGCAGAATAAGCAAGTGAGAATTAATGTCATCTACTACTAATTAAATACATGATAAGAACACAAAAGAAACAATTTATAACAATGAAAAAGGCCACCAGTTAGCTAGCAAAGGGGCACACTAGGGTGCATTACCATTGACTCTTCAGTCTGCAATCAAGGAAAGGGTGTGACTTCTCTTTCAATGAGTGAGAAGGTCAGCACACCACTGGGGACCAGGAGGGTCTCCTGGCCTGTGAAGGTGAGAGCCAACTGCCCCTTTGTGGCAAAAAGCTACGGATAGCATTTCAGAAAGGGCAGGGTATGCCCTTGAGGTATGCAGATTCGGCTCCAGATGTAATATGTTGGCTCTCTGATTACACTGTGCTTCCTTGTAGTGCCCTGTGGGCATGCTCGCACCAGTTATGTGTGCAACAGTTCATTCACACACACAGGAGCATATATTTTACTAGTTGAGTTTATTTTGAGAGGACAATGCCAAACCGAATCTGAATAGAGCTTGTTGAGGTATTAATGGACAGAATTTAACCTCTGCTAATTTATTCCTTGTGCATTCAAGCAGTGGTATACATTATAAATAGTAGAACAAATGTATTTATTAACGCCTGTGGAGTCTGGGCTGACAAGCTGAGCCAATTCTTTGTGTTTAGGATTCACGATGACTTTGTTTTTAGCTGAGCTGTGTGGTAATCAGCGTCCAGGTGGAATGCTTTAACCAGTAATAAAAAATTGAACAGTGACGGCCAGCTTAGTAACGGGCCAGCAGACCCAGTTTATCGGGTCCATTCATCTTGTCAGTGCTATTGGTGATCCTGGACTGTATGATAGATGATGTGACAAAGACACAACAGGACTTACATCCTACCATTAATCACCAGGCTGGTATATACACACCAGGAGAGTTGTTAACAAAGACAGACGAGGGTAAGGGTGGATTAGCTAACAAGAGCATTTCAGAGTATTATTCTGCCACTAAATGCACTTCAGATTTCATGTGTATCTTGCTGAATCTTAATGTATAATTATTGAATATTGCAGTGCACGGAGAGGCACACCTGTTTTATTCTGTTACAACACAGCACTATGCACGTGCTCACAATCACATGTGCACACCATCTGGCTCTGACACTTGTGAAATCCCACTAACAGACCGCTGGGCCACAGAGAAATAAAGATCTGAAAAGTCTCGCTATCTGCACCAAAAAGAACGGAAATATGAACCACAGGACTCCTTGTAAATGTCTTGTCATTTACTGCTATTGTTTATTATATTTATAGACAAAGTACATGGATCTTCTTTGTCTTTTCAGAGGTGTTTGACAGTTTTACGCGAGTACTTAGGACTGTAAGTAAATGACAGCTGTCATTTGATGTTTTCTTTATGGATTCAAATATTCTCGGTGACCCTGAGGCCAAATTTATTTAAATGTCAATGAATAAATGTCATTGTGTGTGTGTGCATCTGTCTGTCTGTGTGAGGCCTGTCCAGATAAAGCTTAGGGAGACAATATGCCCATATGAATGAATCTACTTTGTGGTCACCAGCCAGCGCCTTTGATCTCTCATTATGTTACATTCCATTACTAAAGAAGTGATGACACTTTTTACAGAAGAGTTGCTGTAAAAGTTACTGTATGTGTAGAGCAGAATATCAGTGCATAAATGTAAAAGGCAGACACTGGTGAATGAGTAGATTACACCCATGGTGAAGAAATGGAGTATTGCTTCAATAATGCAACTAACTGCAGGAATAGTCTTGGTATGGAAGCCAGCCACACAGCCATGTGGACATGTCAGTGGTAAATCTCTGGTAAAAACGTGAGGCTGGTGAAAGATAAAATGTTTAAGGTCCTTCAGTTAAACAGGAAGCAGATTAGAACAATGGACTTGTTTAGTATTTTATTCATCACTCAGTATCATTAGGTAGGCATCCGATCCCCAGTTTATTAGACAGTATGACACTGACCCAGATGACTGACTTCCATAGATGGTTTTGCCCACAGAGAGTCACATCTTCGATGAACAAACAAAGGGAGCTTAAATCCAAAGACTTGTGTCCTTCTCTCAAAACCTACCCACCAATAGGGTTGTGCCACATCATATCGTCAGATAATACTGGTATAAATTTGTATGTGATTAAAAAAGTGTCATATTGCCATATGATTGCTATAGCAACTCCTTGTGGTTATGTTCCCTAATGCACATAACAATGAGACAAGCCCAGAAATGTCTGACAGCCAGAGTCGCGTGTCCGCCTTCGATGAAGATTTCGTAAAAAGGGAGCTACTTTAACAACCTCCAAGAAAGCACAATGTTTTGCAAAGTACGCAAGAAAACTGTTTCTGCTCAAGGTGGAAATAGCACACTTGTTTTGCTACTTGAGACAAAAACAAACCAGAAAATACAACAAGTGTACAAAGGCATGCAAGGGGGAGATTCGAGCAATGTACTGCCCAAAAGTAAACAAATAGCTCAACCGAGCTCATTGGAGCACTCGCTAGTTAGATTCCGTATGACCTGAAGAGAGAAAGGTGGATGGAAATTACTGATGCAGTAACATATTTTTGGGCCAAGTATGCGATGCCATTTCAAATGGTGGAAAGCAGGGCAGCTGGATAAAATAAACTTGACTCAAGTTACAACATCCCAGGTAGAAAATGTTTTTCAGTTTTATTATGTGACAATATTGTGCAGGGCCCAGAAGAGCTACAAGGTTAACTTACTTTGGTTATTGGTATACTAAAATGTTAAGCAGTTATGTTATACCATACTTAAAACACTACCTAGGCTACTTTTGTGCTTACTTATGTTGTGTCACTGTATATATTGCTGTGTCACTATTGCACTATAAAGCTGCTGCTGGCACTTTGTGGCACTAGATTCACACTTCAAATGCTGCTTCCTGCAAGCTGCAATCATCGATAAAACATTGTTCAGTTTCTTTTCTTCTTCTACGTCAGAATTATTAATCCAAATTTTGTTGAAATATTGTGATATCATTTTGAGGCTATATCGCCCACCCCTACCCACCAAGTACCTTAAAGAACTGTGCATAAGTATATGAAGGGAAAACAGTGCTGTTTTAGATTGTCAGTACCAACTAAAATGGAGTAGATCACAATCCAGTCCTTTCTTGACTATACACTGTGTTGTCCATGTGTGCCTGCTACTGTTGCAGCACAGTGGTCTTCCTTACCACAGCCAAGCTCTGTTATGTGAGCATCTCTCTACCTATCAGTGAAAACTACACCTAATAATAACTTAGATTTGTATAGAGCCTTTCAAGAAACCCAAGGACGCTTTACAGAGGAGTATAAATCAAATGGCTTAAGTACAAGTTATTTGGATGTGTTACCACTTTGCCAAGGTCCAGAAGAAGACCCAAACTGTCACCCTCAGATGAGAGGAAATTGGTTAGGATTTTCAGGAACAACCCAGGAACCACCAAGGCTCAAGCCTGTCATGACCTGGAAATTGCTGGAACACCAGCGCCACTCTCCACAGTGAAGTGACTTTTACATTGCCATGGACTGAGAGGGTACCGGGCAAGAAAGAAGCCCCGGTTCCAAAATTGACACTTTCAAGCTTGACTGAAATTTGGAGCTGCCCACATGGACAAGCCAAATGCCTTCTGAAGAAAAGTTTTATGGTCAGATGAGACAAAGATTGAGGTATCTGGCCACAATGACAAGAGGTATGTTTGGAGGAGTAAAGGTGAGGCTTTCAAACCTTAGAACACTGTACCAAGTGTCAAGCATGGTGGTGGTAGCATCATGCTCTGAGGCTGTTCTTGCCAGTGGTACTGGTACATTGTACAAAGTAGATGGAATAATGAAGGACGACGACTACCTCCAAATTCTTCAACTTTACCTCAAATCAACAGCTAGATAGTTACAACTTGGACACAATTGGGTGTTCCAACAAGACAACGATCCCAAACACATATCAAAACTGGTTTTGGAATGGATAAATCAGGCTAACATTAAACTTCTGGAATGGCCTTCCCAAACCTCAACCCTTTTGAAAATTTGTGGACTACGCTTACAAGTCTGTGCCAGAAAACCAACCAATTTAAATAAACTTTACCAATTCTGCTAAGAAGAGTGGTCAAATATCCACCCAGAGTTTTGCCAGAAGTTTGTTTATAGCCACCAAAAGCATCTGGTTAGGTTCAACTTGGTAAGGGACATTTAACCAAATTTTAGTGGGGGTGTATGTATATATTTAAGCCTGTATGTATACATATATATGAGAGTATTGCTCAGTCCAATGAGTGCTGTCAAATCCTTTTTATGCTGGCAAAGAGAAACTACCAGTTGTAGTCAATCATGATCACTAACAAGAAGTTAAGACCTTGGCCTTGTCAAGTTAAAAGACATTGCAGAACCTTCAGCACCACTTATTAAAAGATTTAAGTGAGTGTATGTATATATTTGAGTCTGAATGTATACTTTCGACCCTGTGTGGATTAGAGAAAATCAAAAATAAATTCAAACTTGTGCACACAATTGTTGTTTTATAAAGTCATTAAAGATGTATGCTGTACAATCATTCCACCCTGGAAAAAGAACAGTTCAAAGAAATCATTAAAAGTTCAAAACTACCATGAAGGGTGTCTGTAAACCTCTGACCACAACTGTACATATAGTACAGACTGGGTATAAAATTAATTGAAAATGTGAATCGAGAGCCCCAGCAACATGTCTGCATCAACAGGAGAATGCTGCAATACCACAGTCTTATCAATAATAACGTCAACACATACGCAGCATACCCCCCCTTTCTTTGTAATGCTATTGTGGAATGTGTGAAGGAAAAATGAACCTTTTCATCCATTCAGTAACTGTCCTATCTGTTTCAGTCTATGTTGGGGTCAGCTGCAATTCAGAAAGCTTTTACACAGCTTTTCTAATAGTCCATCTCAATTTAGAGGAAAGAAAATTGTTGTTGAGGTTCACTTGTCTTTCTGTGAGGACAAAATTGGAACCAATCTGACCCCAATTTCTGTTTTGTTGGAAAAGCTTTCCTCTTTGCTTCCTTTGAGGGACATAAAAAAAAAAAAATGCAGCCGCATTCAGGGACTGAAGTATTTATTGAATGTAATGCATTAAAAACATAAATAGATGCATTATAGAGAGCGTGTCTGCACAGATGTGAGATGGGCTTGAAAGTAGAATACAACATACATTTAATATAGTCAGTCATATTTAACTGGTCATATGGAAAGATTTGAAAACTTAAAAATAAAATGTGATGTTTACTAAAGAGTGATTCATGCTTATGCAATTTATACTAAGATACATTTTACAATATACAATACAAGAAAGCAAGCAGCTGCTGTGTAAAACAGAGCTTTGGTCAAAATCTTCCTCAATGCTTTTAAAGGAAATGTGGAGCGTTAAGACCACTGGGTAGCACAGTATCAACGTATTAAGAGCTGACAGTGTTCTCATGTTTAAATAAGGCACTTACCAAATATCATAAACAGGAATATGAATGAAATAATGAAACAAAAACTGTAAAAACCAAGTAGCGTATCAAAATGTACAATAAATACAGTTAAACATTTTCTTTTCTGAATTAAAAACATACAAATCCGCCTCATAGAATTACCTCTCTGTCTTAATTACACACTAACATTGGCTGTTATTTCGATCGATGGTTAATTCATATTGTAAAGTCAGAAATTTCAAAAATAAACAAAAACACACGTGTTTAATTTATTATCCAACAGGCAAAATGTGATGCATGCATTCAGTTAAAAATAGTTTTCTATAGCAATACAAGGAAAAACGTATTAAGCTTGAGAACGTGGTCCGTGTTATAGTGTTCCCTGCTGATGCACGTGACGCTCAGTCTACGTTCCTGTACCTGGAGAAGAGGTTATAGAGGACGCGCAGTGTTGATTTGAGGTCACAGTTCACAATATCTGAAGGACAAAGAAAGAAGAGTTACACACAGGTATATATTCAGCAAGAGTTTAGAGCTTAACTATTTATCAAAATAAACTGCCGACTATCCTGTAGGGATCTCCTCTATAATTTAATGGGCTGCATCCACACACAAGGTAAACAAGGGTCAGCAGATACTTTAAGTTGTTCTTTAGAAAGATATTTTGAACCTTTGCAACAGTAGTAAGCAGGAGTAGTGTGTGTGTGTGTATAAATAAAAAAAGGCCAGCAGCAACATTGTTGGTGTAAGTAAGGGGTCACAAGTGGTCACCACAGCGATGTAGCACCATGTGTTTAATTTGGCATATTTTTACGTCGGATGCCCTTACTGATGCAACCCCAAAGGGATTTGTCTCTCCTCCGGGATCAAACTTTTGCTTGTTAAGCAAATGTGTAAACCACTACACTATGGAGCCACTTGGGGGTGAAAACAAACAAATCTGTTAAATTCTCATTTTTTGAATTTTGAGTCCAAAACTAGTGGCATTTAAGAATATACATCTGTGTGTGTACATCCATGCTCACTTCCACTACTGAGGTTCAACAAAATTAACATCACCAGAAACTTCTCTTTAATTTGGTGCACTGGCTCCACATTTTTATGCTCAGAGACTGTAAAGAATCAGAGCAACAATGACAGATAAATATATAAAAAATTAAAACAAAATATTGTTCATTTCATCTACTGGAGATGGGCAAAGAGCTGCATGGCACTCCAGAGCCACAGGTTCATAACCTCTTTATCTGCCCGTATGTCATTATATTGGCAATCTGATCCTTGGATAATAAAAAATAATTGATTACTGCAGCTAAAAAGGAAACAAAAAACTACTGCAACCTTCAGTGTGTCACAGCATACAGTAGTGTATAAAGAAGCAAAGGTTCAAAAGTACAAATATGTTGAATGGACATCCTACCCTCAGGTCGCGGCTTTGGTCTCTCCAAACCTCCATCCTGCATCAGCTCAAAGGAGAAGGACACATTGTGAACCTGCAGACAGAGTGAGGAGGCTGCTGAAGGAAGAACACTGCATACATGCAGAAAGACACAAATCACACAAACTGCACACAGTTCCTCGCTGATAAGAGAACATCCACTCTGAGTCGATCTGCTGGTGCTGCTGCAGCTTCGTGTGTCGGCAAACACAGCACGGCTCTGTTCTGTAAGACTATGAGCCTTCAGCAGCTGCACAAACAATCTGCTCCCTCATTTATCAATGGATACATTACACCAGTGTCACTCAAAAAACCCTCCTAATACTGGGAAAATGATACAGTGACTGAAAGCCACATTCTGCATGCTATCACAAGCGAATGAGTAACAAAGTACGATGATATATTGACACTTCAAATAGCAATTTGGCCAATAGCTGATTTTTTTTCTGTTTGTTTACTATGATTTTTTTTGTTGTTTACTCTTCCATTTGTCCCAAGGAAACAAAAGAATTGTAAATCGTAAATGCCTGCTTTACAGTCCTTCACTTCATCTTTACACTACCTTTGTACAAAATTGTCATGACAGGACAGATAATTATCAGCCACTGACATTGTTAAATAGCACCTTCTTTGACAATAACTCATTTCAGGCAACAAGACCATTACTGATGTTCTGGTATATCGGTGCATCTCTATAGAAAAGGAAGCTGACAAACATAAGGTGGAGACATGGGATTTCTCCAGGAAACTGATAAGTACAAAGCCAGAAAGCTGAGCTGATATTAATACGAAGACTTGTCTCCAGGTGAGCTGTTTTAAAACGATTAAGATTTTTCACATGTACTGCATTTCGACGAGCAGAGGTGCACTCCTGTTGACGAAAGACTTCTCAGCCAGTCTGACTCAGAAAATGGGAATCCAATCAGAGGGAAGAGATAGTTGAAAGATGTTTTCCATTCTCCACGCATTGTGTCTCTCGGTGTATGCTCTCCCTGCTGTGAAGTACTAAAAGCTTTGCCCAACAAGGGCTTATTGTGTGAAAAGCGTGACCTTAGCCCATCTAATAGAAAAAAGAAAGGAAGAGCCTGAAGTAGAGATCCACTGAGCAGAAGCAGGAGTGCTTTCTTGATGCCTTGTGCTACTTTTCACAGATGACCCCTGGTGTATCGCCCATAGGCCTCTAGGGCCTAAAAACATACACAGACGCACACACTGACACACAGAGTAAGAGCTGAGCCCCTAAGCCACTCCAGTGTTTCCCTGTGCAATAGGAGATTACAGATGCTGTGGGGCTGGTGCCTGTTCTTCCAGGCCAGGAATGTCTGTGTGTGTGTGTGTGCATGTGTATATGTGTGTGAGGATGAAAAGACAGGCAGAGAGGTCCAAAAACAGTGTATGCTTGTGTTGTATTGCACAACATGTTTGTATCTGGGTTTCTTCTTACCTTTGGCAAAAACAAAACTAACCTTTCACTAATTTCATGGCTGTGGAGCACATATTCTTGCTGAAATAAACACAGTCTGCACCAAAAAAGGGAAATTCTTTTAAAAAAATAATGCATTTCTTATGTTCATGCATCAATAAAATGTACTAGTGTAAGTTCAAGGTGTACTTTGATGCTTTTATACTGAAATTACACACAAGCAGGAGACTGGTTTCCACAGAAAAATTTAAGTATAAATAATAAATTCTAAAAGATGTAATTTTTTCAATCTTGCATTAAAATAAAAGTATCAAATGTAAGCATATATCTTTAAAAGTCAAATGTAAATGAATATTAAAATGAATTGATTTTAAGCGCTAATATTAAAAACAAAGCTTTTCTGCATACTGTGAATCAACTGTTAAATTCACATATATTCCATATGTTGGACTATTTTGTTCTACAAGATTAACAAAAAACGCTACAGTACAAATAAAATCTATCAAATCCATACATTTTATGAAATACTTCAATAACACAAAATAAAGCCAAAATAAACAAACAAGAAAAACTGTTTACATACAGCAGGTGGTGTGGTTCATTTAAATGTGGCACATATCCATCTAATAGTCCGCATCGTGTTTTGACATTTCACTAATAGATGATGAGGCTTTCAATTAAATGTCTGCACATTTCAGTAAAATTAAAAAGTAATTTCTTTGATTTATAATCTGTCATTTGTCTCTAATCTGTCCGTGTCGCGGCAGATCCTTCCTCATCTCCGCATAAAAAGGTTCCAACAATCCACAAACAACACACAGCTGATCTTACCTGGATGACTCGCATGTTCAGTCCTGTTTCCTGGGCCAGCTGTTCTCGGATGTGCCGGGTCGGTTTCGGCGTGGCGACAAACGCAGCCTTTAACGTTTCCAGCTGCTTGGCCTTGATGGTGGTCCGGGGCCCCCGCCTTTTGGTCCCGGAATTCTGCTCCTCATTCTCAATATTGTTCGTTTCCTTATCTGAGGACGTTGAATTGTCCGTCTCTTTTATGTCGTCCTGTATTGGGTCCTGCAGATCCGGCGATAAACTCCTATCTGTGCACGACGACACTGGGGGACGGGGCGGATGGAGGGGTGGGGTGAGGGTACAAACAAGAAGGAAGGTCACGATCCGAAATGTCAAGGGGTTGGTGGGGGTTGTGGGGGGCTCCTGCTTTAATCAGGCTTGGAGAGGCACAGAAGCATCACAGGCTATTACGCATCCAAAACTTTACCTAATCGTAAATGAAATGCGTTTTTACGCCCTTTGGTGGATTTTTGTCTCCCAATTTATGCATTTGTTTATTTATTTATTTAGTTGCAGATTTATTTTTCCTTTGAATAAGATCTGAAGTAGCAAAAAACAAAACAAAACAAAACAAAACAAAAAAACAAAGATGCATATTTAAACGGGTTTTTTTTCTCATTAAAGTCGTAAACATCTCCAAATTACGCACAAAAAAGATTATATACGAACATGTAGCCACATTAAGACTGCAAGTAAATGAGCAGATTTATATAGGAGATCGAAACAAAAGGTTTATGAAAAAGGGGCGCGTGATACCTTCAGTAAACAGGGTGTGGAGTAGAGTTGCTGCCCTCCTGAGCTTTTTATAAGGATAAATAGAGAGTGGAAAGAGGAGCAGCACACACGGCCAGACCAACATCCTCATCCCCAGTGGACCCTGGCGTACAATAACAGAAAGCTATTGTTCTGTGGAGGTAAATATTGAAAGTATTCATCTCACAAGGTTCCTGTGAGATGCTCTCCTCGGACTGCTGCAAAAGCTCAACATAAACTTAGATTTAAAGCCTCCACTTTTACCTTTCTTTTGTCCCTTAAAAGCGCGATTGGCATTTTATTTATAATATATTTTTATCACGATTATTCGAAGATTCCACTGACATTAAAATAAACAACACGATCGCAAGGAGCAGGTTTATTATTATTATTATTATTATTATTATTGTTGTTGTTGTTGTTGTTGTTGTTATTGAATAGGAGACAAAAACGCAGCGCAGGCCTGCTGTCGCTTTGCTTACCTGAGTTCAAGTTGACTTCCTTTATGGCCCCGGAACTCAGATAATCATCTTTGCACACAAACTTGTTCTCGTCTATCACATAGAGTTCCTCTCCCGTGGACAGCTGCTTGTTACACACCATGCAGGTGAAGCAGTTTAGGTGAAACACCTTGCTGCGAGCTTTGCGGACCAAGTCGTTCGGCGAGATTCCCTGCAGACAGCCCGCGCATTTAGTGCCAAACCGCCTGCACAAAAACATGAATGTGAGAATGAGATTTTTTTTTTAATGACTGCAGCCCCTACACACAATGACAACGGCAGCGCGTAAAGGGGCCTGTTAAAAATTACACAAATCCATCATATAATCATTAATACTAAAAAAGGCTGTTAATAATATCATATTAGTTTAATAGGAATAAACAGGTCGAGAACTAACGCCTATAATTTAGCAAGTGCTACAAATGCCATTAACGCATATAATAATAATAATAATAATAATAATAATATGACTATTTTTGTGAGTCCACTATGAAGTACTTAGTAAATCTATGGCAAGTAACAGGTAATTACACAAACATAAATTCAAACTCAACAGAAGCACCTCTCTCTATGAGAGAGTTGCTAACGTGGCCATTAAAATTGTTTAAAAAAAAGACTTTAGAGAAAGAAAAAAAAAACCCTTCCTAATTTTGATTGAGGTGCTCTGACAATAACCCCACGCAAAACGTATTAGTGACAATCAACACATTGTACTCATGGATATATTATAGGATTAGGCAGAGTAGGAGCATCTTAGCGTGAAAATCTTCTCTTAATCCATATTCACCCGCTCTTAAATAGCACTGGGTGGGAAGACTCATCAATTTGATACACAAATAGCCCAAAAATAAATTCACTAAAATTCCCCCTCCTGATTTGCCAGGATGAGTCAGGTTTTTTTTCTTTCTTTTTTTATTGCTCTCAAAAGAAGTGAGATAAAACATATTTGATTGAGTGACGCTTATGGTATTTTAGGATTGTCTTTCGCCTGCACAGATGTCTTTATTGATATACTAAGTTTCAGCAGATGCTTAAGGCTCACTTTGGGCCTACTGTAGATGGATTTTCAGTCGGCCTGTCGGGGGCTGTTTAAGCCTTTGGGTGAGCGCAAGCACCCTTGTTGTGGAGCATTGTTTTAACACTGGGCTTGCCTCTCCATTCACTTACAATGGTATCGCATCACTATCCGCTTTTCACATGCGTGGCCAAGCCTCCCCCAGCGAAAGGGCACAACTCTACTTACACAACAAATGGACACATTAGGGTGATTACTGTTTCGCCTGGCTAATGGCTGCCCATTTAAATCCACCGCTTGATGGGACCTGTGGTAATATGACGGCCAAGGCCGTGCGAGGCCAATAATAGCCCCGTCCCAACAAAGGCTGATGTGTCTTACATGTCATTAGACAATTTGGGAGAAAATAACTGACACATACAAATGAAAATGATGCTAAGAGAGTGACAAACAAGGGCTTCACTTATCACTCAATTACCTGGAACACTTTTTGGAAATTGTGAACCGGTTAATAGCCTAATGGGTGTTTGAAATAAAAGTGTTGTCTGGAGCTGGAAATAGATTTTTTTTTTAAAAGGAAAAAAAGGCTAAACACAGAATAGACGTGGATACACAATGAAATATTTTTTAGATGCCCCTTCTTTTATCTAGAGGCCCTTTTTAAGGCCACGCGGTTCATAATATTTCCTAAAATGTCACCACACAGAGAGGGGTTACAATCCTGCATTTTAAAATTAAGGATATTATTAAAAAAAATAAGCTGTTATTTATACTTTCAGATTTATTTTAAATTACTTGAACCTTTTTAATTTTATTTTTTATCTAAGTACAGGTTAACGTGGCCTATGACCTGAGCCCAGCGCACAGAGAATTAAAATTTGGGGCTTGAGTTTATGGGCCAGACTTTTATTGGTGATATTTTTTCATCTTGATCTGCTATTTTTTAAATAAATATTTAAACCAAATCAATATTTTCCTTATCTTAACTGTGGTGCATTTTGTTGTGAATGCTTGAGTTAAAGCATGATTTTTGAAGACCTCTGAATCCATATTCTGTTACCTGAAAAAGTCAATTTTGCAATAGAGCTTTCCGTCTCTGGAGAAGCACTTCTCGGTGAGGTTGCAGTTGCATTCACAGCACTGGACGCACTTGGCGTGCCAGGCTCTGTCCAGCACGTTGAGGAGGAACCGGTCCAAGATGGGCCGTTCGCACCCGGC
>VUQS01074991.1:0-13344 GCA_015108495.1 Heterochromis multidens
CTTGAACCATTTTTGCCTTGTGGCAAGGCGCATTATCCTGCTGAAAGAGGCCACAGCCATCAGGGAATACCGTTTCCATGAAAGGGTGTACATGGTCTGCAACAGCACTTAGGTTGGTGGTATGTGCCAAAGTAACATCCACATGGATGGCAGGACCCAAGGTTTCCCAGCAGAACATTGCCCAAAGCATCACACTGCCTCCACCGACTTGCCTTCTTCCCATAGTGCATCCTGGTGCCAGGTGTTCCCCAGGTAATCGCTGCGCACGCACCCGGCCTGTTGCTGGTTCCTTCCTTGGACCACTTTTGATAGATACTGACCACTGCAGACTGGGAACACCCCACAAGAGCTGTAGTTTTGGAGATGCTCTGACCCAGTCGCCATCATAATTTGCCCCTTGTCAGATTTGCTCAAATCCTAAGGCTTGCCCATTTTTCCTGCTTCTAACACATCAACTTGGACAAAATGTTCACTTGCTCCCTAATATATCCCACTCATTAACAGGTGCCATGATGAAAAGATAATCAGTGTTATTCACTTCACCTGTCAGTGCTCATAATGTTATGCCTGATCGGTATACATTGAGGTCACTATGGAGGACCAGGAGAGTTGCACATTGAAATAAAGCATTTCCTGATTTAATAATGAACTGTGCAATAAACTATGCATTAGTAAATTCAATAACAAATTACTTTTTAATTAGTTTTATTTATTCAAAAATTAATAAAATAATTCAGTATTTGGACAATAAAAACAGGAATTCTAAATAAATATTTCTAAATGAACTATTATTCCAACAATAAATATTTCAAATGTGAAAGGATTTAGAGAAAAAAAACATTAAACATTTAAAAAAAAAACATTTTTGAATTCAGAATTTAAAAACAAAATTTCAAAATCTTTTTAAAGATGCAGTTTAAAAACAGAAATAGGAATACAGATTTTTTTTTTCTGACAATTAAAATGGCAATTCCACTCCTCCTTTTCAATTCCATTTCCTTTTCTTATTATTCCTGGATTAACTATTGGATTAGCTACTGGATTACCTTCTCCATTTAGCATTTCCATGACTCTTTGGTCCTTGGAGTAAAAGCAATGCAAATTAGTCATGTGGTACGATGTAAGGAGCTCTCTGATTGGTTAAAGAGAAACAGGCCGGCAGCCTGGATTTTTCTAGACTGCATTTTGTGCCAATAGCTTTGCACTGCTAAGGAGACCTTTTTAAGGAGTGCTCGTATTTTTACAAGAATATTTAGTCTTGGTATCTACTCTCTTAAAATGTCCAACATGGATATATGAAGAATATGAAGCGACACTGTAGTGAAATCAAAACCTGTCCCTCCGAGTGTGCACCGGTGGACTCAGCTTGACCACCTGCTGAAGGTAACATTCTAATATAGCAAACGCTAGCATCACTGCATGCAGCCCCACTCTTTTATGCTCTTGTTAGTTTGTAAAAATATTACATCTCAGCAGTGTTTATTTCATTGATGAATAATTGTGATCAAATGTATTGACACTTTCGTCAACGAATAACAACTAGACGAGATCCAATCATAAGTAGTTAAGTTGTGTAGAGAGGCGGGACGAGTTTGGAAGTGATCCAATCAGAAGTAATCGCCGTGTGCAGTAAAGTTAGGCGTGCACAATTTGATCTGCGCCCGACAAACAGGGTGGGTGGGAGGGAGCTCCCATGCTCCCTCTTTCTCATGAAAACGCGACAAAATGTCAACGCATGGGAGGAAGAGACGAGTAGACACATGAATACATTTCACATTTGATGTGAGGGAAAATAAGACGCTTTGTGAACGGTGTGGAGCAACTCTCACCGGTAATAACACGACAAACTTTTACACTTTATATTTTAGTCACTGAATCAACTTTAGATTTATTCAACAATAATCTTCTGATATTTAGTCGACTAAACCTAGACTAAAACTAAAGGAATTTAAATGACGAAATTATGACTAAAACTAAATGACATTTTAATCAAAAGACTATGACTAAAAACGAAATCAAAATTTGCTGTCAAAATTAACACTGCATCCTAGCGGTACTAGCTAGCTACTGTTTTCTTCACAAATAAAGCTTGAAGCAGGTCAAGCTGCTAGAACCAGCACCAATCAGAGCAATTTTTCCAGAGCAATGGCTGCAACCTTCAGCCTTTAAAAAAATGATTAAAATATTGTCTGTAAACACAGTCTCATCATTCTAGATGTTACCACATGATTTTCTCATATACAATTAAAAGACTTGAGACAGAGTGATTGCAATGATACCTGTCAGTCCAGTCAATCCTTGTCTTACTGCCCTCTGCCAAGGCAAAGACGTGCACAAATTCTAGGCCTCTTCAAAATCTGATTGTTGAACCCAAACACAATCAGTAATATTTAACCATTTAAAGGCCGCACAAAGAAAAAACAATGAAAAAACAATTATTTGCAACAATAATATTCTTTATTTTTGTTCTCTCTTTTGTTCTCTTTGTTGTTTGTTTTATTCAAACGACCCCATAATACAACCAATGGTTGTATTATGTCCAATATGGCTGACAACTCTTGAGCAATGCGTGCATGACCTCATGTAAGAAACCTCAGTACTTGCATTAATTGCATAAGGTAAGTGTAAAACAACAAAATAAATGTATTCTTGTGAAAAATCACATATGTTTATTTACTTTATTATTTTAGTGGCACTGTAACAGTAACAATAAACCTATCTGTGTAAGTGCATATTTTATTAATAACCATTAAAAACAAAAAGTGTGGCTTTAAGTCAAGATGTCCTTTATACATTTCAAACACAATCACACACACACACGCACACACACACACACACACACACACAAAGAAAGACAAAAGTGCACTGCAATAGAAAAAAATCAGCTTTAATAGTTAATAGATGTAAGAAAAGCAATATGTAGAAAAATGCAAAAATACATCGGATACATTTCTTTACAACACTGATATTGAACTTATCGTACAGCTGACAATCAAGTCCAGAAAGAAAAAGATTCCTTTTAAACTGTAGCGGTGACAGGAAGTCGTCGCATTTTTGCATGTGTACAACAAATCGGGTTTCCGCTACAGATTGGGCAATCAAGGAAACAGATCAGAGAAAAAAGATGTTTACTCTTACAATGCAACTGTTGCTAATCAACAGTTGCCTAGCAACTGTGTCATCAAAGGCCCTAAGAATGTTTTAAAAAGGAATGATGACACAAGCATGAGATTATGAACTATGTATTAGAATTAAATTAGATTTTGTTGACTTAGTAGATCTCAGTGTGTGCTGTGATTACCAAACAGTAGATCACAATGCATGCTGTGAATGACTAACAGTACATCACAAATTTCTACTCTGTACATACATGCTAGATGCTTGTTGTAAATGATTGACAGTAAATCACAACGTGTGCTGTGAATGACTGATAGTAGATCACAACAGGTGTATTTTTATGGTTGTTTATGGACATTTTCCTTTATTTACTCAGAGTAGATCACAATGCATGTCATGAATGACTAATGGCAGATCACAATGCTTGCTGTAAATGACTAATAGTAGATCACAGTAGGTGTTTACTCCTTATTTATACAGTAGTTGCTTGCTGTGAAGGACTGACAGTAGACCACAATGCTTGCTGTGAATGACTGATAGATCACAAGGCGTGCTGAGAATGACTAATAGTAGATCATAATACTTGCTGTTAATGACTGATAGTAGATCACAATCACTTGTAAATGACTGATAGCAGATCACAAGGCATGCTGTGAATGACTAATAGTAGATCACGCTTGCTGGGAATGACTGATAGGAGATTACAAGGCGTGCTGTGAATGACTGTAATGATCAAATATAGCACAAATCTTATTAGAGAACGAAAATGTAAATGTAAATGATGTTAATATCTGGACTAATTAAGAAAGGTTTTACAGTGTGGTGGAGGCAATTTTCCAGCTGACTACATTAAACTTATACACATAGATTTTCAAAGCTGGGAGGGTCAAGAAGAAGATGGTTTATTTAACTGAAAAGTCTGTTACATAAACATAATGATTCTCAAGCCAACTGACATAAGACATAAAAAAAAACTATTCCAAAATATGTGACAACTGCAAAAACACAAAAACGACAAACAAAATGACCAAAGTGAGAACGAAAATGACTATGAGACACAAAATGACTACAAAAGGGAACCAGAAATTTGCTAAGAGACAAAAAAGGACTGCACTAGCTGTAGAGAGACATGAAACATGTACAAATAAACCCAAAGAGCGTAAGAAAACCAGAAAAAATAACTATGAAAAGCTGCAAGTGACCACAAACAGGAAAAAAAGAACCACAAAGAAAAGCAAAATATCTGGGAGTTTTTCCTTCCCACTGTCACCAAGTGCTTCCCTTGAGGGGACTGTTTCTGTGATTTGTTCCTATATAAATAAAATTGAACTGAATTGAATTGAATCTTTAAATTTACATGAATAAAACACAAACACTCAAAGGCCTCATGTGACAATGACAGAACCCCTTGTAGTCTGATTCACTGCAGTCAGATTTTTCCAGCAGGTGAAAGGAATTACTTTACTTCTAAACTTTGAAACTGTTTCTCTTTGGCCTTGAAATCTGACCAACCTATTTTCACAATTTTATACTAAATAATGCACTAAATTCAGTTCAACCAGGCACATAGTGTATATGATCATGCTTTACTTTAGCTGCATGTGGAAATGACATGCTGTTAATTTCATTCCCTGTCATTTTAATTATCCATCCATATGCAGAAAATGGAAGGATAATTAATCATGTTCGGGAGGCATCTTCATGAGCATGTGTTTGCTTGAACAGCTTCATTATTTTTTTTTTCCTAAAGACAACAACAACAGCAAGTCCTGAAGTTTCAGCAAACATGATTTACAACCTTAACACAGGGGCATGCAAACACACACACGCAGACACACACTCATCATTATGAATATCAAGGTGACAGTGACACCCACTCTTCCATGCTAGCTGTTTCCCCGGTGAGTTTTATGTAAATACTGATGAGAGCCTATGCCTGCAGCTGAACTGCTATGCAGGAGCTGTCAGCTTTCATGTTTCCTTTCCTTTGACATATGTTGATGAACAACTGGTTGGAAGTGGCACTGTAAAAGGTGACAATCCCCGCAAATTATTTTATCTTCAGTCATTGTTGATAACAGAAAGTCAAGTGGCTTTCATTACTTCTGTTCATTTTGTTTCACTTTTATAGTGGTTGCAGCTCCATCACAGGTGTCCTCAACCTGATGTCACATGTAAATGTCAGAAGAGGTCAAAATTCAAAACACCTGTAGTCTATAGAACAATTTTGGACTAACTGATTATCATATGGTCATTATAAAAAAATATTACTGAAATAATTAAAATAAGAAAGGTATTAAGTGAAGAAAGAATTGCCAGCAATGTTTGACTGCAAACCACTGTAAATTAAGTTTTTGGTTTGGGACTATTGGAAAAATAAAATAAAACATTAGATTACATAAAATAATGCAAAGTAGCCAGAGACAGAAGTTCATATGAATTGGTTTTCTCTGGTTCTAATTTTTACATTTAGGCTGTGTTTCATTTGTTCTTTCATTTAGTGTTTACTTTGCAATAACTGCTTGGTTACATCTATGTAACCAACTACTTGGTTAGGCTTGAGCACCAAAAAAACACCAAGATTAAAATGTAACATTTGCAACCTGTTTCAAATCTTGTTTTCTTTTTCTAGGTTTCCTGGCTGATGCAAACATACATGATGCTAAAACACACTTCTAATTAAAGTAAATTACCTTCATAACCACAAAAAATGAAAAACTGATGTCCAAATACACAAAGGAATATTTCAAGACTATTTCATGTTTTTTCATGAGATAAGGTTAGACTTTCATGAGTCAAAATTATTGTGATATGAATCCTTTATTGTGTTCAGAAAAGATTTTGTCAGTGCGGGGACTAGACAATTTGAAGACTGGATTTCGAGGACACCAAACATGGCCTTACTTTTAGGCTGTTATTTTATAGTGACCAGTATGTGGTTAGAGTGAATATTCAGCTCATTTTTAATGTGTACCACTATCACTGGATTACAGTAGCCTTTTAAAAATAATAATAATAATAATAACAAATGTTGTGAATTCTAAATTGATTTATGGACATTTATTTAAAATTCATTTTAAAAAAGAACATCACCCAAATGGGGGTAACTACATTAATTGCTGATCTATTTGTGTATAAAGGAGCCATCATGAGGTCCTTGAGACAAACAACCAAAATCTACTTGTCTGAATTTACAAACATACAACATAATACAAAATCAATAGTTTGGCTATACTGGAGCCCTCAAATGTTGGGGATGAGTTCTTCCTCAATAAATGATTCTTTTATTAATTTTTAAGGGAACATTCAAGCAGTAAACAACAGTTCCAATATTTTATTGTTATCCTGTTTAAAAGTATTTAGGTGGACTTGTGGTTTGTATCCCATCACATTTTAGAGTGTGGATCAGGGATGAGTTGCTGCGACCTACAGCACAAAGAGGCGACAGTCTCAAGGATGATTAAATAAAGACTGTTTGGTAATTTATTCCAAAGTGTTGCAGTTGAACATATGCTGTGAGAAAAAGTGCTGTTCCTCTTGAGGAGGCCTTTTGTTACAGACTCGTTAATATACTTTAAATATAACAAGTGAGGGCAAACTTGCATGAACAAATCACGTCTATTCAGTGTCATTTTGTCTTTTTGTTTTATTGAAATCATTAAATATTTCTATACATAAAATGTGAAAAAATTTAATAGTGATTTCTGGCTTAAAAACAGAGTTGTGTTGAAATAGTTTAAAATCAACGTGTATAATTTTTAGTGACATTATTTTCCCTAGTTAATGAAAAAGAAATTTTTAATTTTGACCTGAGATGAAATCCCTATGATGAATTACATTACTAAAGTGTAATTAATCTGTTCTTTGCAATTTAAGCACTGAGAATTTGAATGATTCATTTGTTGCTAAAACAACTTTTCAACTGAAACAACTGTTCTAAAACAACTTTTTTAAACTCATAGTATTATTTGCATTACATTTGTTAAAGGATAATTTTTATCTCAGTCTTTGGCCATCAAGATTGCTAAATAAGTACAAATAATTATAGTAAACAAACAGAGGTCATTAAATTCATTAAATTCTGACAGCAACTCTTTCAGCCAAAAGACGGTTTTGCTGTGGTGCGGAGTGTTAGTAAATCTGGCCAGTCGACACAGTTATTACTGCAGATGACTTAATCTTACTGTATATAATACTGACTTTAATAAATACCTAGCATTATAAGGAATACAGAAAAAAAAATTGGTCTATGCATTTATAGACGTGATACAGTTACTGTCTAACTTCAATTCATGGCAGCCTTCATATCAAAATGTATAAACAATATGTGTTGCTAGGCAACCTGGTCTACGGCCATTTTGTATTAATTTCTCAGTCAAAATGACGTCTTTGGTGGTTCTAGGTATGACGGTATAACTCACTATATGATGAATGAACCTATTTTAGGAAAGCCATGACATGTGAGATAACGGCATTTTATTTTAACAGTCTTCAACACTAAAACCGCCAAGGGGATCATTTTGATGCCTGGAGAACTGGGTCAGTTGCTGGCTGTGCAGAGCAATGAGGGAACCATAGCTAAACTGTGTAGAGAGTCCAGAGTGTGGCGAACTAACCTGAGCAACTTTGGATTCCTGTTGTTTTCCTTTGCATTTTTGGTACCACTTGGAGTTTTGTTTTAAACTCTGTTAAAGGTCAGTTCATTAACTTTGTCTGCAGTCTGCATTTGGGTCCACATTCCTCCACATCATGACACTGTAATGAAATAATAATGGAATTATTGCTGGCAGTCACTGTGAAATTGATGCAGGCCTACAGACCAGTCAGTGACCCTCCTCATAACCACCAGTTGCTAGGGAAAAGTGTGTATTCTGCGACTGGTTGGCGAGTGGGTGGTGGATGCAGCTGGTTCTCGCCAGCATGAACTTGGTCGCAAAGAGCTTTACGTTGCTGCACCAAAAACCACCTTGTAATTGCCAGTCATTTGCATGGAAGATGCCAACTTATTGGCAAACACTTGGAAACTACTCACCTCACCTTCAAAGTAAAAGTTGCACCTTTTGAAATGTGTTGGTTGCAGCAGTAAGGCACAACTTTTCCTTTGAAGATGAGCATTGTGTTTCTCTATTTTCCCCAGAGGAGAAACCAGAGGTTGCCATCAAAAAATATGCTAAAACTGACCATCAGGCAAAAACAATACAAGAAAGCATTTTTTGTATTAAAATTTGCAAATATAATTCTCAGAAATCATGTTCAAAACTTTTTTAAAGCGCTACAAAAACCTATTAAGGAACTCAATATAACCCCCATTTCTGAAACCCAGCCTGTTCCCTTGACTCGGATGCTACTAAAATTTTATTTTCATTGCTTTTTTCTCACTCACTTTGAAAATAGTAAATGTAATGAGAAAACCAGGTGTCAGCTCATAAATTTTCACATATATAATGTAAACATGTCAATATTATCACGACAGTGCTGCATCCTGCTGCGAGAGTGCTGACATATGAACTGTAAGGCTTCTGTGAAAAGTCAGATCCTGTATGCTGCTTATGCATTTCACTCCACGACCACAAGTCTGTGGCAAATCCTGCTGTGCCTGCTTCAGACTGCGACCCATCCTGCTGTGAATCAATTATCAATTTACAAATGACAACACACATTTTATATCACAGATATACACAGACCAAAGAGCTTGACACACAACAGAATACAGATTAAGCATTTATTCAAAATAAAATTAATCAATACACTGAAATAAAATCAGACATATGGTGAGAAGAATGTATGTTTCCTGCTGTGATTATAGCAAAGTTGAATTAAGCTTTTTTTGTATATAATGAATATTTAACATTTAAATGCAACAACAATAAAGAAGAAAAGGCAGGCAGATTGGAGGTGAGGCTTTAATCAGCCTGTTAGTGATTGTGTTGTGTTTAAGAAACAGACCTCCCACTGGAAACACACACACGGTTGTGTTCCCCTCACTTCAGAGGACATTACTTTGGCTTGCATTCATTTCCTGGAGACTTGACCTAAGCCTAACCTTAGCTCCCCTTTGCCTCCCCCTAACCTTAAACCTTACTCTAACCTTACCTTAAACCATGCCTTAACCCTAAAATTCTGAGCTCATGAGGAATTTCAAACTCTACAGTGTAACTGTGTAAACAGATTTATGTCCTCACAACATGAATAATACGACTATGCACACACACTTTGCTTGTTTACAGACAAACATTTGAGGAAAACATGATGTGAAATAATCATCTGGAGAAAAACAACAGTTGTTATTCATCAAAACAATTCACTAACACACGATTTATGAATTTATTTGAATGTTACTGTTACACTTACTGTGGGTCAAGAATGTATTTCTTAACTTAATT
Organism: Heterochromis multidens; assembly: GCA_015108495.1. Taxonomy (NCBI): domain Eukaryota; kingdom Metazoa; phylum Chordata; class Actinopteri; order Cichliformes; family Cichlidae; genus Heterochromis; species Heterochromis multidens. Next base: position 9,501 of record VUQS01074991.1, read on the forward strand.
TTGTTGAATTTATTATTACTTTTGCCCACAAAAGAAAACTCAAATCTTTTATTATAAAGTATTCAAAACCTTAATTTCTTCTTGAAGACCTTTTGGTAGCAGTTAAAGGTACCAGTTTTCTTGACTTTACTTACCTGGAGTTGGGAAGTTTTTTCCATTCACCTGGCAAACCCAAATCCACTCCATGAGAGTGAAAGGGAAGTGTCTGCAATGCCATCCTCAGGCCTATCCACAGATGTTCTTTGGATTTTATGTCTGGGCTTTGGCTAGACCTTTCAGAGACTTGTCACCATCTCAGCTTAACGGATATTGACTAGTTGCCCTTACTAATGTTTGATATGCTGTTTTTACTACATTCAGTAAGCCGTTTTTAATTATGATTTTGATTTTGAAATCAGAAATATTTTACTTTGTTATGTAACGGTATTTTCCATCCCTCCATCCATCTTCTTCTGCTTATCCAGTTCAGCATTACTGGGGGGCTGGAGCCTATCCCAGCTGCCATAGGGGCCATAGGGCTGCCATAGGGCGAGAGGTGGGGTACACCCCTGGATAGGTTGCCAGTCTGTCACAAAGCTTGAATTTATACTTTTTATTGCATTATTTTTAATTCATTTTATTAAGATAATTGTTCATATTGGTAGCATGCTACCACCATCACTGTACAGAGGGCATTTCAACAGACATACTGCATGGAGTTCTTCTCCAGGTAGTTTAGTTTTTGTCTCATGAGACCAAATAGTCTATTTCATTGTGCTTTTACACCATTTGGCAAACTCCGTGCTTTTAGTCCGAGTGTCTTCAGTCCAGAGCCTCTATCATAAAGGTGTGATGAAGCTGTTATTGCTGCAGGTTCTCTTATCTCTACAACAACAAGAAATCTTTAATTATTTTCCCTCTCTGACAAACAACTTTAATTGGCTCTGTGTGTGTGTGTGTGTGTGTGTGTGTGTGTGTGTGTGGGTGTGGGAGAGAGAGAGAGAGAGAGAGAAAGAGGAGGAGAGAATGTATTTATATCTATGGAAGAACATCAATAAATATGCATGAAATAGTTGTCAACAGAAAACATAAGAGCAACTCTTGCTCATCTGACTGAGAATGTCGACATCAAAAGCAGTTAGTTGACAGTTATATAGAGGGGAATAATATAGTACAGTAAAAGTAAACAATGGCATTATGTAATTGTCTATTTTAGGTTTCTAGGAAAAACTGTACATAGATCTTACTCCACATTTGAGTCAAACCCAACCACATCATTCTCATAATTAGAGATGTAACAAATAGTTAGCTAACCAGTTCATTAGTTTAAGTTTTTTTTTGTTTGTTTTTATATTTTTACCAAAAGCAACAAAAATACTGTTTCATGTTTTTTTGTCTCTTATCTATCATGATGTATCTCCACAAGTCCATTTCATCTAAAGCTAGCATCTAACAACGACAATGACGGCAAATCTAGTGAATCAACAAACCTGAATTATATGATAAATGTCAGGTTATTTGATCAGATTTTGAAGAAGCAACTGAACATATCTCCACAGCAAAAAATGAGCTCAAGATTATTTTCTTTTAAGGGAAGAAAGGGGATCAACAAAATATGTAGCTGCCAAGATTGTGTTTCTTGAGCTACATATTTTGTTGTAGCTCTATTTAACTGAAGTAAATGTCTTTCAAATGTAGCTCTTTGGTGCAAATACATTACTATGTTTAAAAAGTACATGTAGTGCTGACTAGCTTTGCCACAATGGGGTGTCCAGACTGCCACGATGCTGTGATCAGGTATTACTCACATCTTAGGTACCAGGGTCTTAAATATCCTCAGCTTTGTTTTACAGGCCACCAGCTCTCCCCTCACAATATGTAAAAGGATTTAGAGTACACTGACCAGTCTTTACCCAGCAGCCAGCAGTCATTTTCATTTATTCATTTGTTTGTTTCGTTGTTTTATTTGATCTTCAATTTCATTTTACACCTCAAATTCTTTCATTTGTCTGCCACCTGAAATTTTACGCATTGGCACTTACAGTTTCTTGATAAAATGTACCTTTGGCAGAGTTTCATTCTCACATCCTGAACCTGAGCTGTCATTCTTGTGGTCATTGTTAGCTTGGAAATTCTCAATGAGATTGAGAAAATTTCTTTAGAATATTTATAACCTAACTAGAGGACCTCTACAGATGCTGTTTAGCGCGTGACACTGTTACCTGTAAGACAAAGATGAGGGCGAACACACTCGTTTTGCAGCATCACCTCTCAGGCTGTCAGAGGTCGACGACACAATCACCGCATTTTCTAACTGGATGAAGCTGTGCATCAATCCCGTCTAAAGCTGCGCTCTGATTGGATGGCCCTCCCTGAGCGCTCCCCTCTGCTGTCATACTCTGAGTTGACAATGAGTTAATTCAGTGACTTAAAAAAAAAAGACTTCATTTTTTCTGGTGGTTCTCCAGAGTCCTTTAGGTATTCCCTATACAATTTATGCATAAGTGGCGCACTGAGACGCTGTTGCGTTACATTCAATATTAATATGTTTACAGGAAGGTTCTCAGGCTGCGTTAGTAAACTGAGGGACGTAAGCCAAACTGTAGGACAGGCGTTCTCTCAAGTTTATTAGTTCGAGGTAAAGTTGTTCAAGAAGAGTTACACAGTTTTTATGATATGGTCGCTGTTTCTTTTAAGCTCCTGGAGTCCTTCAGTGGTCATTGTGAAGCTCCTTGAAGACATTCGTGAAGCGTTTTAAAGTTATTTTAAGAGTTCATTTTTATATAGAAAAGCGTTCACTGCAACGTATAAAACCATAAAACACTTAAGCCAAAGTAGGGACAGGTTTTTTTCTCTGCATCACAGTGTTCATAAGTAACAACTTCTTCCATAGAAGTCAACCCCTGTGATTGATATACGACATTATCAATGTTTAAGCAGCATTTGAAGGTGCTGGAGGCGGAGTTAGTTTTAGAGCAGTGGCTCCCAGTCTAGATGTCAGTCCTCTCCAAGGGGCCAACAGATGAATCTTATCACGTGGTGATTATGTAATATCAAACAGACGAAATGAAAAAGCTATAATTGGATTGCTAATATTTTATTTTAGTTTCACAGGTTTTTGAAGTCCCCAGCTTGTCTTCAGTCTAAACTTGTCACCCATTTTAAAAACATTTGGAGACCCTGTTGACCAGCTAACATCCCATGTTTAGCAAGACTGGAAAACATTTGACTTTGTAAACTAGAGCAGCTAGTTTCTGTACTGAATGTGTTTATGTTTCAACTTTCTTGAAATGTTTTCCTTACATCATATTCATAATTAGTATATATTTTTTTCAAAATGCAATCAAATATCTCAATTTCAATATCAGATAATGCTGTATTTGTGCTGTTTTCAATTAAATATATTCTTTAAATAGTTTGCTAATAGTAACCTCCAGCAGAACCAGGGTCAGGGAGGGGCAGCCATTTGCCACGGGGTTTGGGGTGAGGGGAGGAAGACCGGACAAAAGACACACTGTAGAGGAGAGCCAGAGATGAATAATAACTAATAATTAAATGCAGAGTGGTGTATAAACACATAGAGAGTGAACTGAGGTGAGAGAAGGAGAAACACTCAGTGTATCATGGGAAACCACCAGCAGTCTAGGCCTATTGCAGCATAACTAAGGGAGGATTCAGGGTCACCTGATCCAGCCCTAACTATAAGCTTTATCAAATACGAAACTTCTAAGCCTAATCTTAAAAGTAGAGAGGGTGTCTGTCTCCCAAATCCAAACTGAGAGCTGGTTCCACAGAAGAGGGGCCTGAAAGCTGAAGGCTCTGCCTCCCATTTTACTTTTACATATCCTAGGAACCCCACATAAGC
>VUQS01074991.1:13364-34267 GCA_015108495.1 Heterochromis multidens
AAGCTAGGTTAAGAAGAGAGGTGGCAATCATCAAGCAACGGTATGGCTTCATGTTGAGAAAGAGCACTACAGATGCAATGTTTGCTTTGAGAGTGTTGATGGAGAAGTATAGAGATGGTCAGAAGGAGTTGCACTGTCTTTGTGGATCTAGAGAAAGCATATGATAGGGTGCCAGGAGAGGAACTGTGATACTGCATGAGGAAATCAGGAGTGGCAGAAAAATATGTGAGGCTGGTGCAGGACATATATGAGGACAGCAAGACAGTGGTGAGGTGTGCAGTAGGAGTTACAGACGGGTTCAAAGTGAGGTGGGTTTACATCAGGGATCGGCTCTGAGCCCGTTCTTCTTTGCAATGGTGATGGACAGGTTGACTGATGAGGTCAGGCAGGAGTCTCCATAGACTGACATTTACAGACAACATGGTGGTCTGCAGTGAGAGTAAGGAACAGGTGGAAGAGAGCATGGAGAGGTGGAGGAGGAATGGTGATAGGAGGAATGAAAGTCAGCATAAGTGAGACAGAATACATGTGTGTGAATGAAAGGGAGACTGGTGTAACAGTGAAGGGAGATGAGTTTTAAATACCTAGATTCAAGTGCACAAGAGAGGTGAAGAAGAGAGTGCAGGTAGGGTGGAGTGGCTGGAGATGAGTGTTGAGGTTGATTTGTGACAGAAGGATAGCAGCAAGAGACAGGGAAGGTTTACAAGAAAGTAGTGAGACCTGTTATGATGTATGGTTTGGAGATGGTGGTACTAACCAGAGTGACCAGGATGGACAAGATATCAGAGGGACAGCTCAAGTTGAGCATTTTGGAGACAAAGTCAGAGAGGCAAGGCTTAGATGGTTCGGATATGTGCAGAGGAGGGATAGTGGATATATTAGACAAAGCATGTTAAATATGGGGCTGCCAGGCAAGAGGAAAAGAGAAAGATCAGATCACAGAGAAGATTAATTGATGTAGTGAAGGAGGACATGCAGAGAGTTGGGGTAACGAAAGAGAATGCTAGAGATAGGTTGAGGCAACCCATAAGGGGAACAGCCAAAAAAGGAAGAAGACTTGATTTTACTTTGATAATTAAGTGGTAATAATGTACTATTTCCATAGTTTTATCTTTTTGTGTCCACCTTATTTCCCCACTACTAGTGTACCACATTATTACCAAGCTGTTATAGAAAGTGTAACCATTATATGTAATAATAAATTATTATTATTTTATATCTGATCAAATTAATGGTTAGAGCACAGTGCTGCTGCCAGTATTTATTCAGGTCTTTTCAGGTCAGCTACATTTTGGATCAGCCATATTTTGATCCAGTACAATGTTGTGGCAAATCATCAAGAAACAGTCACAAAATTTGACCCATTTGTTGGAGTACATGGACATGATTTTTCTCTAACCATTTTTTTCTAAACCTAACCAAGTAGTTTTGCTGCCTAAATCTAATCAAATAGTAAATAACAATGCAGCTTAAGTTAAAATACCAAAACAGTGGCACTACAGAGAATGCTACATACATTTTCTTTGACAAATTACTGTCAATAGTGTGGAATGTGAAGCTGAATAAATCCTCAGGTATTGTATCTTTCCTGAAGGAGGACAGGAGGAGGTAGTGGAGGAATGTGTGAGGTATGGGAGAGAGTCAGAGTAGAAAGATGAAACAAAGAAGAGGTAAAGAGAGTATAAAGCAGGAGTAGTTCAGGAAAAAAGTAGTAAAAGATAGATGAAAAGAAAAACAGTAGAAACAGAGGTACAGAGGAAATGGATGAGAGACAAGAGGAGAGAAGAAGCTGATGAAAGGAAGATAAGAAGAAACAATGGAGGTCTTAAAGAAGTGTTTGGCAAAGTGGAAAGAGCATATTTTGGGTGAAAGGAGAATAGATTTATCTCTCTGAGGTAACTTCCTGCACTTTATAATATAGTTGTGTCTGTGATTTGATGATCCAGCTTCTGAGATGTTGCCAGATGTTACTAATGTGTGTAACTTGTGGCCCATAAAGACCTGCAGCATAACACGGCATTGCTGCTGCCACCACCCTATGAAACTTGTCTCCATGACAACAACTGCAGCTCTGACTGCAGCTTGTTGAGCAGTTCAGGGACAGATGGATAAAAACCCCGATTTCCCCCTTGAGTCAAGCCCCTTACCAGACACTCACCAAGTGAGGATATTGGAATATTTTTTATTTAACATTCAAAATACAGAAAACGGAAAATGAAAAAAAAAAAAAATTGTGGGTTTAGGCTATCTCAGTGTCTTTTGTCTTTTCTACAGTACCTATATAAAACATGAACTTGGCCACTGTGACCTATTTTGAAGCTGTTGGGACGTTTTCCTTTTCATCCAAGTAGTTAAGTGATATTCTCATTTAAATGTTTCACGTGATAGTTTCCCATATGTTAGAGCATTAATATAGTCTTAGAGGTATGCCAGGGTTAGAGGGTTTACACATATGTGGGGGAAATTAATGAGAGACAAGGCGGCAGAGCTAGAGAGGACAGGAACTTGTGAGGAACATGTGGTTAACATCAAGTGAGGAGGACAGGATCGTATAGGTGTCAGGGATGAATTATGTGATGATGGATGAGGGAGCCGATGGCGTCTAGCTGGAGGAGGGAAAGTAAGCTAAAGACAACATGTAAGGGGCGCCCCTGATGGGAAGCAGATGTTAACTTTTGTACCTGTATAAATGACCGTTGAAATAATGACCGAGGCTCTCTTTCTGATGCATGCGAGACGAGAGACATGATCAGAAATTAAAGTATTTGTTACTGCTGATTGTGTTCTCGTGACAATTCTTTGGATACCAAAAACACGCATCACTACAGAAGCCTTGATTATTTAACCTTTTTCTAATCAGAAAAACCCCAAATTCTCTTTTGAAAGTGTATTAATTTAACATATTTTTCACTGGTGAGAGAAAGCCTGCACAACCATGGGGAAAACATGCAACCTCCACACAGAAGGGCCATGCCAGAATTCAAACCCTGGGCCTTCTTGCTATGAGGCAACAGTGCTGTCATCAAACCAGTAGTGACTATATTTAGATTAGAGAGTGAAATGCTAAGTTATAAGCTAACACTGCTAGACTGGGTCACTCACAGAGTCTACCTGTTAATTAGGTAAAGATTCTAAGAACAATTTAATTTACCAAAAACTCAAGGTTTGGGCTGTTAGCACAATTAACCATACAGGTAGCCATAACATTTCTCAAGTAATTGCATTAAAAGTGCTTGAAAAGGCTCCAACACCACAAACACGGCCAAGAGGTCCAGTTTAGTGACTCGAGTTAGTAGTGAAACCTAGCAGACAGCTAACAGTTACAACTGCCTGTGTCAGCATCCACCAGCTAGTCTAAGTGGATATGCCTCTTATAATGCAAACTTTAAGCTTCAACCCTGAACAGTCGTTATGATGGGGAAAATTAGAGAGAAAAATATTTTTGTAGCAAGCTGTAAAACTGTTTATTTCTGCTGTAAAGTTGGACATTTTAACATGGGAGTCTATGGGGATTGACTCACTTTTCGAGCCAGCCCAAAGTGGTCATTAGAGGAACTGCAGTTTTTGGCACTTCTGCTCTGATGATGGTGAGATCAGGGCTCTGTGAAGTTATTGAGTTACACTAGTATTTAACAGCAGTTCAGCATGCTAGAACCTCATCAGGATTGTGTTAGCAGTAGGCAATCTTTAAGTATGACATACAGACAAAAAAAAAAAAAAAATCTGTTAAATATTTTGACCAAATTGAAGAGGTGAATGTTGGACAAAAGAGTATAGTAAGAAAATCAGGAGTGTCTGGTTTGAATTTTATCATGAAGTGGTTACAATAAAGCAAGGTGATAACTCAAAACTGACAGAAATAATATTGCAATTTCTACATAGAGAATAAATAAAGATATATTTCATTGTATGGTTAGAAAAAATTGATGAACTTTCAAAAACAGTTAACCCACAATGCTGAATTTAATTATTTATAAATAGCTTCTAATTTAATTTAATTTGTATTTAATTTAATTTACATTTGTATTTATGGTGCAACTCTAAATAAATAAAACCCAGCAAAACAATTAATGTTTAGTTATTTATAAATAATATAAAACAATATCTTTGCCTTCCAGTTAAACTGAAGGATTTGTTTGATTGCTAAGAAAATTTCTGACTTTCCCCAGAAAACCTTTAAAATAAAACATTTCCTTTTTATCTTTTTCATCTCTGTAAACGGGGGACAGCTGGCAGATGGAGAGAGACTTTTCACCATCTGTAAGGCCACCAGCTGCTCTTCTGGGCTGCTGAGAGGTGCTTCCACTTCAATGAATGATATTACATGACTCTAAGACAGGGGTGAGCAGTTAATTTTCCCAAGGGACCACATGAGAAACTGGAACAGTTGTGGAGGGCCAGACCAATAATAGTAGATTAGTAGTTACAATTAGGCAATGAAAATGTGACATAGGAATAGTAAAAATGACAAAATGTTATCACTATTCAATCAACATTCCCAAAAAAGTTTTTGTGAAATTTCAAAGACTTTTAACTTTATACAAACTGCTATTGCCATTTTGTTTCTAGTTCAATTACTTCATCTGCAGTTTTTAAGTTCTTTTTCTTGTTCACTGAGAGAAATCTAGAAATCTAGTCTGTTTTGGGCTTGAACAAGTGCATTAAAGTCAGGTTCAATGTCTGAGGTGGAAATGTAAAGGATAGTGGACATGTGATCGTCACTGAGAGAGGATCTGTATCTGGATTTGTTAAACTTCATCACTGAGAATGTTTGTTCACATATGAAGATAGATCCAAAGATCTTCTGAGCATGTCTCCTTATGTGTTGAAAGTTATCCTCTTTGAGAGAAGAATAAAAATCCAGCAGTGATACTGAGTTGAAGTGCTCTGCCAGTAGTGAATTAAAAGTTCAACAACCTGTCTGTGATTCAGTGTTCTTGCCCTGATGAAGTTAACTCTTTTAGTTACATCAACAACATGGTTAATTTTTAGCATTGACTTATAAAACACCCCCTGGTGTATAATACAGTGCAAAAATACCAATTTTAGTTCTGGGCTCATTTCAGTAACTTTATCTTACATCCACTTCAAACGTCCATCATTTTTCCCTGTCAGATTTGGACATCCTACGGTTGTAACACCTGCCAGTACTTCCCATTTCAGCCCAAGTGTATCCAAGAATGCAACAATTCACTCCCTGTCATAGTTCCTTTCATTCAGCATATTGCTGCCAGCTCCTCCATAATATCGAACTCTTTTGTTATCCCATATACAAAAATGACTAACTGGGCTGTGTTGCAGACATCACAGCTCTCATCCAGAGAGAAGGACAAAAAGTCAAAATTGTCCACTTTGTCTGCACTGCATCAATTCAATTCAGTTTTATGCCAGACAGGACAGGGTTAAAGAGAAAAAAGGAAAAAAGAAAAAAAAAAGAGGTGAGAAAATCGTTCAGTGCATCATGGGAAGCCCCCAGCAGCCTAGGCCTATTGCGGCATAACTAAGGGAGGATTCAGGGTCACCTGATCCAGCCCTAACTATAAGCTTTATCAAATACGAAACTTCTAAGCCTAATCTTAAAAGTAGAGAGGGTGTCTGTCTCCCAAATCCAAACTGAGAGCTGGTTCCACAGAAGAGGGGCCTGAAAGCTGAAGGCTCTGCCTCCCATTCTACTTTTAAATATCCTAGGAACCACAAGCCAGCAGTGCTCTATTGGGATGATATGGTACTAAGAGGTCTTTAAGATAAGATGAGGCCTGATTATTCAAGACCTTGTATGTAAGGAGAAGACTTAAATTTGATTGGATGTTTCTAATTTTAGAGATATTGCTCAAATGCAAGAAAGCAGTTCTACATATTTGTTTAATATGAACATTGAAGGACAAATCCTGGTCAAAAATGACTCAGAGATTCTTTACAGTGTTACCAGAGGCCAAGGTAATGCCATCCAGAGCAAGTATTTGGTTAGACACCATGTTTCATGTTTCCAGAAACCCATCGACTCGGGGAACAGGATAGACATCAAACTGTGAACCAGCATTCACCTTGCAATAGTCAACACACAACATTACAGTCCCAACCTTTTTCATGACAAGATAATGGGGCTACACCAGGCACTGTGTGAGTCTTCTGTACCTCCATCTACAGCATAGCTTTGAATTCCTTCAGAACTATTTTTCATTTGTGTTCTAGCAACCTATAGGGTCATGACTGAACTGTAACGTGTGGGGGAGTCTCCGCATGATGCTTTATGAGATTAGTATGACCTGCCAGAAGAGAGAACACATTAGGAAAATAATCCTGCAACTCGGCAACATCTGCCTTCTGAGTTGGTGAGAGATGGTTTTGGCACCTCTGGCCCAACTCATCTGTCATTCACCTGGCTCACCAGAGAGACAGACTCCGCCTTCCTCCAGGCTTTTAAGAGGTTGAGGTGATAAATCTGTGTTGTTCTGATCTGTGTTGCTCCGCACAACCTTATATAGCCCTTTTCCACTAGTACGTACTCGGCTCGGCTCAACTCGACTCGGCACAGTTTGAGGCATTTTCCATTAGGTGGTAGGACCTGGTACCTGGTAACAGGTACTTTTTTAGTACCTGCTTGGCTGGGGTTCCAAGCGATCCGAGGCGATCCCAAAATGTGACGTCAACGGACTGCATGTCACTGATTGTCCAGGGAGGGACGTCACTGGATGAGTCATTATAGCGACTACTTCACAATTCAAACCCGCTATTTTTGAAACCCGGCAACGAGCAAAATGGCTACACACAAACAACACCATGTTTCATCTCACTGCCCGCAGCCTTCTCTGGCTCTCTTCTTTTACTCTGAGTCTGACAAAAAGCCATCGACCAAGCCGTGATCTCCTCAGTGTCCTCCATTGTTGTGTTTATGTCGCATATAAATTAAGTCACGCAACTTTCGGGATGCGTTGCTGTAATGGCCCCACCCACGCTGATGTGGTACTAACTTGTAATGGAAAACCACCGAGTCGAGTCATGCTGAGTCGATCCAAGTAGGTACTAGTGGAAAAGAGGCTATAGCTATATATGTAACATCCCCCACTCGTTGTGTGACCTCAAAGGGACTTTGCCACTTAGTGAGTAATTTAGAGTTGAAAGAAGGGAGTAATACAAGCACTTTTTGAATGGCTGCTGTATTAACCAGCTGGCATTTAGGACAAGATGCGCACCACTGGCGCACATCCCCCCAAATACCCAGCCAATATAACCTCGCCCATTATTCTTTCCAGAGTTTTGTCGTAAAGCCTTATGACCAACCATGGGGTTATAATGAGCCACCTGGAAAACCATCTCCCGGCAGCCCTTCAGCCATAAGTAGGTATTTTCTTCTCCGGCACAAGTGTCGTGACTCACTAGATACAACTTACAACAAATCAATGAAAATTGCAGGTATGTTTGTGCTATGTCAGGGTGCACCAGCTGACCATCAACTCTGATCACTTAGTCAAAGGCAAAACGTAGAGTATCATCAGACTGCTTGAGTGGAAAATCTTCCATGGAGTGTACTACAGGAGTGTCTAGCGGAGGCTACACAGGTTCCCCCTCCCTCGCTGCAGCATCAGACAATCTCTTGTCACCACTAAACACTGCACATGCATTGTGATGAAAAAGTATTTGCCCCCTTCCTGATTTCTTTTGTTTTTTTGCATATTTGTCACTGTTACATATTTCAGATCATCAAACACATTTTAATACTAGACAAAGATAACCTGAGTAAATACAAAATCCAATCATTAAAAGAAGGGAAAAAAGTTATCCAAACCTACCTGGCCCTATGTGAAAAAGTAATGGCCCCTAACCTAACCTGACTTGCTGGTGTGTTTTGGATCATTGCCTTGCTGCATAACCCAAGTGCTCTTGAGCTTCAGGACATAAATTGATGGCCGGACATTCTCCTTCAGGATTTTCTGGTGGCAAGAAGAATTCATGGTTCCATCAATTACAGCAAATCGTTTAGGTCCTAAAGCAGCAAAGCAGCCCCAGACCATCACACTACCACCATGTTTGATTGTTGGTATGATGTTCTTTTTATGAAATGCTGTGTTAGTTTTTCACCAGATGTAATGGGATGCAAAAACTTCCAAAACGTTCTACTTTGTTTTGTCACTCCACAGAATATTTTCCCAAAAGCCTTGGGGATCATCAAGATGTTTTTTGGCCTTTGTGTTCTTTTTGGTCAGCAATGGTTTTCGTCTTGACACTTTCTTGTGGATGCCATTTTTGCCCAGTTGCTTTCTTATTGTTGAATCATGAACACTGACCTTAAATGAGGTAAGTGAAGCCTGTAGTTCTTTAGATGTTGTTCTGGTTTCTTGGATGAGTCGTCGATGTGCTCTTGGAGTAATTTTGGTAGGCCTGTCACTCCTGGGAAGGGTCACCACTGTTCCAAATATTCTTCATTTGTGGATGGTTCTCACTGTGGTTTGCTGGAGTCTCAAAACCTTAGAAATGGCTTTGTAACCCTTTCCAGAATGATAGATGCCAGTGGCTTTGTTGCTCATCCTTTTCTGAGTTTCTTTAGATCATGGCATGATGTGTTGCTTTCTCAGACAGGGTCTATTTAAGTGATTTCTTGATTCAACTAATCTGGCAGTAATCAGGCATGGGTGTGGCTAGTGTGGCTGTTGAAACTGAACTCAGCTTTCCACTCAGCTTTTTGACATAGGGCTTTCCAGGAGGAAAAAAAAGTATTTTCCTAGATGCAAATTTTCTTTTTCAAAGAATGTGTACAAAACATGTTTATTTTTATATTTAGTAGCATTCATTTAACATGACCTGTCATTACATTATGAATTAAAAGGAAGGCAATAATTTAAAAAGAAATTGTTAATAACCAAGAGTAAACAGCTGGTATAATAGAGCTCACTTCCACATTTTAGGTGCTGATAAGTTTTGTAGAATTCTTATTTTTCTTATTGTATTAGCTTATTATTTAATTATGAGCTTAGAATATCATCTGCTTTCACTTACAGTGGCCTAGCTGTGTAGCAATAGTAGAGGTTTTGGTATGTCATTCAATCCACAAAACACTACACCTGTCTTAACACAACAGTAAAGTCAATCATTTATTCTCTCTTAAAAGATCCCCTTTAAATATGCTTATCCGCACAAAAAATGCATTAAATGTTTTATCTTGAGCTGTCTGAGTTATTCATATCAAGTGGATAACTGCTACAGTTACAGTGTTTTTAGTGTATAATTCCTTTGTTTGCAGCGATATTGCTGTTGAGCTGCAGCAGGAGTATAGCAACCAAAAGTAAGGCTTTAGTGCTAAAAAGCACATTAAAGAAATTATTTTGACAACACAATTTTCACATTAGATAAAACTTAAAGTAGATTTCTTTTTACAGAGGCAAATGGTGGTTATTAACAAACAATGCTTAGACTGTAAGTACCTTATGAAATGTATTTATTATGAAGATGAGGATTTATTTTATTTCTGATTTGGGCAACTGACAACTCTTTTAAGACAGAATTTAAAATCTGTGAACTCAGCCTATACATCATTCTATGCTTATTTAAGTACAATCTGAGTATTTTACTTGTAATTAATTAACTTTACACTACTTACTTACATTGTATGTAAACGTTCTGATAACCTTTTACTAAATGACTGCAATAAGTTTATACTTTGAAAATAAGCAAAAAACTGAGTGTTACAGTAATAATAAGAAATCACAAAATGTACGTGTTCCTTTAACAGACAGCGGCATTGATGTTATTAGTTTGAAAAGGTACTTCTGTGTCCATTAAACACTTAATAAGTTAAACACTAAATAAGTTCAATTTGGCTCAAAACAACATGTTATCATATTTTGCAATATGATGCAATATGTAAAAATAATATAAAGAGTTCTCATCATATTCTATGCTGTCTTCCACAATCAGAGCTCACTTAATTCACTAAAAGATTAGCTGCTGTCAAAGGGAAGTGTAAAATCCTTCACAGTAAAAGTATTTCCAGTTTGGATAGCTGCGCACTGGGTGAGAGTGGGTCACACATTATGACCAACTGGAACTGCGCTGAGTCCAGCTGAATAGCTGGTGTCTTATTTTGATGAAGCTTTTGAATTGTTTGGCTTCCCATAGTCCACAGCTGCCTGCAGTGAGTCCAGGTGCTGCCACTTCACCGCTGTCTTTTCTACGACTGTTCTGTGGCCACCTCTGCCAGCATTTGTGCCAGAGCAACCACCATTTCTGCCTCTGTGCCTCACCCTGTTTATCTTCCTCCTCCTTCGGCCCCTCACTTACTAAATGAGGAGAAACAATAATTAGCAAACGCATGCCAGGTGTACCACTTTCCCCAACTGGTGCTGTACCCTCAAACAACCTGCCTCGCCTCTCCCTGTTACAGAGCAACAAATTTTAAGTCCCTTGAGACATAACCAGTCTTCCTCTGTTATGAATCCAGACAGGTTAACTTATAGCTTTTTCCACCCAACCAAACTGTGCCATGCTGCTCTGTAGTAGGCCAGTTGGCAGATGACAGCAGTTTCCATCTTAGTAGAATCAGTGACCTCACTGGCAGGAAGAAGCTGTCACAGATATAAGGACTATTTACGACTATTTTACATATTACTGGAAATGCAAGTATTTTTTACTTGACCTTCCCCTTTTAAACTGTACCCTTTACTCTATGCAAGGAATATCAAAATGTCTTTAAATGAACATTTCCTCAGCTTGGGAATCCTATTAACTACAGATAAAATATCTGTTCTTCTTTTTTTGTGCCTTTGACGTCTGAACTCTCTATAATCATCTGCTGGACTTTTCCTATGAGGCCCGAACGCTATACACTTGACCTTCTGCATGTTGACCCAAGTCACAATCACTGTCTCACATACCTATGCTAATACTGTCAGCTAGTTTCTAGGGTTCATTTTGTATTTATTACAGTCCTTAGAGACATAAAGCACAGGACAGTAATGTTAAAAAGCACCATCACTTCAAACACTTTTGATCATTAACTCCTAAATTAACCAGATATGGGCTTTCATTTCAGTTTATGTGGCCACAAAATAAACAGGTATAAACATTAATACCCATAATAGCCATAAACATTTTTTTTATTTGGAAAAATGAAAAGCTATACTAAGCAAACTTTCCAAAGGAAATTCAATTTACGTTCATAATTAAACAGTGACTATTTGCTATGATCTTTCTTAACCTGCACAGGTTTACCTTCTAGCAATCTTAAAAATATAAAAATAAAGAGCTCCCTGTCACTGGACAGAACTTTTTTGAGCAAATAAAATCCAACTGAAGATGAATTGCAGTAAATCTTACGGTATCTAACAGGTTTTAAAAATCTGCATACCTCTCTAAGTACACCTTCAAAGAATTAGTTGGTAGTGATGCATCTATGCCACTGTGTTGTGCTTCTTCCTGTACTTCAAACATCTGTAACTGAGCTGAGCAGTTCATGTTGGTTTTGGACCTAATAGAAGCTTGACCAGTCAGCAGTGGTGAGAACCTAATTGAAGTGATCCAAGAAGGAACTAACCACTAACTGCTGACCTGGGTTTTCAGGATGCGCTAGATCGTTCTCATTCCCAGAGCATCAAATACTGCAGTTTTGTCAAAGACAGCGGTGTCTTCAAATTATAGACAATTTGGTGTCTGTATTTGCATAAGTAAGATGGGTCTGTCACTCCAAACTCATCCAATATGAACACTTGTAAAGTACCCCTTTGTGCCCTACACTAGGTAAGTGTAATTTTTTGTATGATTCATGTTGTGAAGGGCTGTTTTTCAGCTCCAACAACGTTCTTTTCCTTTGCCTAACCAAGTAGTTTTTAGTGTCTAACCTCAATCTATATATTCTAGGTAAAAGCACAGGTACAAGCAAGTGAAAAAGAAACAAATCAGCAAGTTAAAATCAAATACAAATGTCCCAAACGGGATCCTCCACTCCCAAGCAACTAGCATACTTAAGTCCACTTAATGTGAACCATCCACCAAATGTGTGAGGAGAACAGCAGGAACTAAACCGAAGGCAATAATGACTTTGGGATATGTTCAGGGACCTGCTGAACAAGTTTTCTCCTGTCAGCTGCGAAAAGTTTGACTAATGTCTTTTTCGATCTTTGGCTGGATCTTTGGTTGTGCAGACTCGACACATAGGTTTCTGTTCTCAATCAGGCAGTGAAGGAAGTGAACAAACTACTGGACAGAAAAAGAGTTTAGCAGAGAAGGAGAGAGAGTGAGAGGTTTTATAAATTTATAAGCTTTCCACTCACTACTGATTATTTCACTACAAGCAGTGAGAATTATAGCCTGTTGCACCACTGTTAGTATTATTATTAGTTGCCATAATAATTTTTTGGGTTATTATCCCTGCGTGGCTGATAGCTCCCCAGTAGCTCTGCTGGAGTAGAATTCACTGAATTGTTTGTGGTCATGACCTTTCCTCTCCAGAGGTTTACATGTTTTTGAGGCAATAGCAAAATGCCTGCTATAAGTAATGACAATAAACATACTTTAAAAGATTAAAGATTTTCTTTAATCCAATGTTCAAAATTTGGGGTTGATCTGAAAGCTGAAATCTGTGCACTCCTTCAGAGAAAAAAAATATTTGTCATGAATAAAAGAAACAAAAAGAAATATGGAGCTAGAGCGTTTATGGGTTTAACACCCTATGGTAGCAGTCCAGTGAGCAGAAGGGCCTAGAAGGCAGGGAAAGCAGTTTTTTTTTTTGGGGGGGGGGGCTTGGGAACAGGGATAGTTCAGGTCATGGTTACCAGTTGGATGGACCCAAGGAGCAGACTCAAGGCCTTTACATACTCAATCCAGGATAGCTGTGAACTCCAAAGTGACTGATTAGTGGACATAATGCAGCGTAGAGCAGCCTCCAGCTCCTGATTGGCTTGTTCCGCTTGTCCATTGGTCTGTGGATGAAAACCAGACGAGAGGCTGACCTGGGCCCCGAGTTCAGCACAGAACTACTTCCAAACGCGACAGGTGAACTGGGGCCCACGGTCAGAGTCAATGTCTTCAGGAATACTGTGCAGGCAAAAAACATGATCAGTTAGTAACTGGGCTGTCTCGAGAGCAGACGGGAGTTTGGGAAGAGCAATGAAATGGGCGGCCTTTGAGAAACGATCAATGATGGTTGCAATGTGTGACCAGGGATGGCCAGGCATAGGCAATGGTCTGAGTAATCCAGTAGGTGGTGAGCTGGAGGTTTTGTTCTGTGCGTAAACAGAGCAAGCAGAAACATATTCTTGGACATCTTTGGCCAATGATGGCCACCAAAACAAACGTTGCAGAAAGGAGATTTTTACCAGGATGACAAGAAAACTTGGCAGTATGAGCCCAATGAATAACCTTAGCTCTGACCTGAGATGGGACATACAGCCGGTTGGGTGGCCTGGCGGATCTGGTTCCCTACGCTGGGCCTCTCGTACCAGTGACTCAATCTCCAAGGAGAGGGCTCCAATGACACAAGATGGGGGGAGGATGGTTTCTTCCTTGTCCGGTGATTCATCAGAGAATAAAGCACACGGAGGCATTTTACCTTCAGCCTGCTGAGATAACACGGCGCCGACCCCCGAATCCGAGGCATCCACCTCAACAATGAAAGGCTTGGAGAGTTTGGCTTGGACGAGAATGGGTGCAGATAAAAAGTGTTAATTCAGGGCCTCAAACGATTCCTGGGTGGAGTCATCCCACTGAAATGGTACCTTGGGAGAGGTTAAACGGGTCAACGGTAGGGCAAGTTTGGGAAAAACTCAAATGAAGCGTCGGAAAATAATTAGCAAAACCTAGGAAGCGTTGGAACTGTTTTCTGTTAGGCGGTTCAGGCCACTCTTCCACGGCTTTGATTTTTACAGGGTCCAGTTTTAACTGACCTTTCTCAATGATGAACCTGAGAAAGGATACAGACTGGACGTGGAACTCACACTTCTCACCTTTAACGTAAAGGCGGTTCTCTTGGAGACGTTGCAGGACTTGACGGATGTGGTTCTCATGTTCTGACATGGATTTGGAGAAGATGAGGATGTCGTGTAAATAAACAAAGACGAAATGGTTAATGAACTTCATTGATGAGGGCCTGAAACACTGCATGTGCATTGGTCAATCCAAACAGCATGACCAAGTATTCAAAGTGGCCGAGATTTGTTTTGAAAGCAGTCTTTCATTCATCTCCCTCCCTTATCCTTACCAAATGGTAAGCATTCCGTAGATCTAACTTAGAAAAAATGGTGGCCCCTTGCAGCAGTTCAAAAGCTGAGGTGAGAAGTGGTAAAGGATACTTATTTTTGACGGTGATTTTGTTTAGCCCACGGTAATCGATGCATGGTCGGAGGGATTTATCCTTCTTCTCAACAAAGAAGAATCCCACCTCCAGAGGTGACATGGAGGGACGGATGATTCCAGCGGCTAGAGAGTCAGTGATATATTTCTCCATAGCTTCCCTTTCAGGTTTCAACAGACTGTACCAGGGTCTTGTGGGCAGTGGGGCACCAGGAAGCAAGTCAATGCCACAATCATAGGGCCGGTGCGGATGGAGGGAGAGCGCTAAATCATTACTGAAAACCTCAGCGAGACCATGATACACAACAGGTACTGAGGTTGAATCTGGTGGCTCAGCTGTGGCTGACCAGGTTGGAGATGGTATGGAGGAAATAGCTGACCTTAAGCAATGTTCATGACACCAAAGGCTCCAGCCTGAAATACTGCTCTTTTTCCAATTGATATTGGGGTTGTGTGAGCTTAACCAGGGGTGACTGAGAACAAGGGGTGTGCTTGGTACGTCAAACAAAAACAGGGTAATTTCCTCAACATGGTTACCAGACAGGGATAGAGAGATGGGCTGTGTTCTATGTGTAATGTCTGGGAGCCGGGCACCATTCAAAGCAAACACTTGTAAAGTTTCAGGCAGAGTGATTAGTGGGACACTAAGTTCATTAGCCAAGGATTGATCAATGAAACTCTGTTCAGCCCTGGAGTCGATTAAAGCTTGCAAAGTGTGGGTCTGAGAATTTACAGTGAGCTTAGCAGAAACCAAGAGTCTGGGTAGGGATGTGTGTTATTTATTTTGCCCGCAAGTATCCCCACAGTTCCTGGCGGGCCCGATCTTTTGGCCGTACTGGGCAAGAATCAACAAAATGTCCCTTCTTCTCACAATAGAAACACTCACCAGCAGCCAAACGTTTTCTTCGTGCCGAGGGTGAGAGACCTTCTCCTTATATTCACGCATATGATCATCTATTCTGATACACATTGACACAAGAGCATCGAGAGTGTTAGGGAGGTCTTTAGCGGCTAATTCACCCTTTAATTCATCAGATAAACTGTGAAGGAACGCACCTTGGAGAGCCTTCTCCTCCCATCCTGTTTCTTCAGCTAATATCCAAAAATCTATTGAGAAATCACTTTGGGCAGAGGCAGCGGCCGCTCCGGAGGATCGGGAGGAGGAGGCGGAGAAGGGAGAGAATCACCGGCACTGGTGGCACTTGAAGAAGAAGGAGGAGGAGGTGGATTAGTGGCAGGGTTAGAAACTGCGGGTTTCAACATACCTTTAAGCTCAGCAAGTTGCTGAATAATTGTGCCATGTTCCCCTGAGATGTGGCGTAACATCCGTTCATGACGGGCCAATTGAGTGTCCTGCATAGACAAGGTACGCTGAACTGGATCCAAGTCTGCTCCATAGTGGCTGGATCGTTCTGTCAGGTTCACCACTAAGCAACACAAGACTGAAATGCAGGACTCTTCTCAAACAGTGAATTTATTTACAGTGGTTAAATAGTGCAACAATAACAATTTCCAAAGTTCAGTTCCATAGTCGTGTAGTTAATCCCCAGTCCCAGGTGCAAGTGAATCCTTCTTCCCAAGTGCGGCTTACCTTTTCAGCTCATGAAGTGTCTCCACAGTGCTCACACTCTCTCCACCTCTCTGTTCCACAGGTTTCTGTACACGAGACAAAACAGGTACGTCTCTTCACAGGCAAAAGTCTAATGACCAACTGATTTAGGATATCACCAAGCATATTTTTTTTTATCAAACTTTTTTGCAGTAATAATGTCTTCTCTATGAACCTTAGCTAATAAGGCCAAATTTTATAATAAAAACTAGAACAAGTAAAGAAAAGAGATTCTCCTCTGAGTTTTGCTGAAGATGTTACCACATCACTCAGTGAAGGAGGTGAGCGAACAGCAGGACTGACTGTTCTGATCTCTGACAGTGAAATACAGAAACCTGTTGTTGTGCTTTCAGCAGCCTGTCGTTGTCTCATCACCATTCAGTTGATTCTGGAGCCTCCCCACCAGGAGAACTGCGATCTTTTTGCTCTCTTTCAGTGGGAATCCCTGGCCGTCAGCAGGCTGAGTCCTGGTTGATGATGTCATACACTGCCCCCAAAACTAAATCCAGCTCAGAATCTGCTAATTATGCTTTCATGTTCGAAACCTGCAAACGGATGTTGGCTTAAAATGCTTCTTCTGTGTGTGTCTGTTGATACATTTCTCGTCTCAGGTTTTCAGAGAGCTGCCTTATTGTTTGTGTCTCTCGAGTGACTGCTTTTATTGTTATCATGATTGGTTATTTCATGATAAATGAGCTGGCAGAAGCTCCTTGATGGGTTTGAGAGTTTAAGCCTGGAATCACAAAAATGGCTATTAAAGGCTAGTTATGAAAGCATGGTGGCTTGGTGGTTAGCACTGTTGCCTCACAGCAAGAAGGTCCTGGGTTTGAATCCACCATCTGGCCAGGGCCATTCTGTGTGGAATTTGCATGTTCACCCCATGTCTGCATGGGTTCTCTCTGGGTACTCTGGCTTCCTCCCACAGTCCAAAGATATGTAGTTGGTGGGGATAGGTTAATTGGTGAGTCTAAACTCTATTGCCCATAGATGTGAGTGTGAATGGTTGTCTGTCTCTCTGTGTTAGCCCTGCGACAGACTGGCGACCTGTCCAGGGTGTACCCTCCCTCTTGTCCTATGGTAGCTTGGCTAGGCTCCAGCGCCCCCGCGACTGTGAATTGGATAAGAAGAAGAGAATAGATGCATGGATGGATGGATGGATTAAACCTTCAAGACTCAAACATGCATTTCCACTCCACAAATTGATCAGATCCAAATTGATCCAGGTATTGACACTTGGATGTCAAATTCTTATTGAACGACTGACAAAGGTTCAGCTTCAGGTAGATCACACTATATGATGTCTACACTTTATTAATCTCTGGCTCTCCTCCACAATGTGTCTTTTGTCCTGTCTTCCTCCCCTCACTCCCAACTGGTCACAGCAGATGGCTGCCCCTCCATGAGCCTGGTTCTACCAGAGGTTTCTTCCTGTTAAAAGGGAGTTTCTCCTTCCCACTGTCACCAAGTGCTTGCTCATAGGGGTTTGTCTGATTGTTGGGGTTTTCTCTGTATTATTGTAGGGTCTTTAGTTTACAATATAAAGTGCCTTGAGGCGACTGTTGTTGTGATTTGGCGCTATATAAATAAAATTGAATTGAATTGAATTGAAATTAACAATCATTCTGTAACGTATACTTAAATAAAGGACAAACTCTAACTCAGGTAAGGTCAAATGTTTTCACAAGCTGTAATGACTTTGTAAATTTGTTGCCATGCATGAATATGCAGCAGAATCAATAATCAATCTGCAAAAATGCAGATTTACCTGCTGTGTTTCTTCCTCAACTCAGAGTTAAGGTTTGGCTTTTTAATAATGAAAAATCATCACAAGAAAACATTCTTTTTCCTCCTCTGAACCCAGCAGCAGATATTCCCCCCTCATTCAGTTTTCAGTCAAATATAGTACAATGCTCTGTGTGTTTGTGTGTGTGCAGCAGATTAAATAGAGGGACTGGTGGTTATTTATTTCCACTGGCTTTTTTGTTGGATCAGTAGCTGTGGAAGAACTCTCCTGTCGTTTTTCTTCTTCTGAAGTATAAAATCCTGCAGGAGATAATCTGCTCTTGTTTCTCTACTTTCTCTCAGTTCTTCATTCTCCATTCTCCTCTGTCTTCTCCTCTGTGTTTCTTTATCCCTTAAACTCTTTTTCTCTTTTTCCCATCCTACAGTGTATGACATACATGCTTTCTGTTAACCCTCACCTGTCTCTGTTAACTATATGGTTTTCACAATTGCCATTTACTGTTGTCCAATCATGAAATAATTTTTTTTCTGGAGTGATTAGAAATTCTGACTTTTCCCCTATTTTCTTGTCATCACTCATTTATTTATTTTCCTTTTTTCCTAAAGAGCAGGGTTTTTTTTCCCCTCCTCCTGCTCTGCATGCAATCAAAAGAGTGGATGAATATTTCATGGGGAGGGATTCCTCCACCTTTCCTCCCTCGAGAGTAGAGCAAAATGACTCATCTGCAGTTAGTAACTAACCTTTCCTCCAACACATAAAACACTCCATTAGTGGCAGCCAGTCGAACACAGTGAGGTGAGGAGGAGGTGAAAGTCATTTGCACTAAGAAGGAAGGGTGGGTCATTTGGGAGCTTTGTCTCAGGAGTTCAGTAAGAGGCTGCCGAAATAACCGGACTGTATACAGGACTATTTTTATGGATGCAAAAGAAAGAAATAGGTTAAAAACAGAACACCAAATTCAGTGAAGTGAACTGGAAATCCTTTGACTTATTTCTAGAAATAAAAGCCAGGTAAAGGTCTCCACACCAAATTTGGCTGGGTCTGTTTAATGGGGCAGTGACTTGTCATTTTTAAACCCATTAAGTCTTACATCTTATTTAGAAAATGGGGGGAATATCAGGCTAATAACAAAAGAAAAAAGAAAAAAAAAGAAAAAAAAGAAGAAAAAATACAGCAGATTCAGCACACTTTACACTCAGCAAGGACTTTAAAGAACAGGGCCCCTTTGCACTAAAGCAGCCTCCATTCTTCATGAGATGTTTAAAACCTTAATTGGAGATTAATATTGAAAGATCTCATGACATTATTTCAACAGATTTGTCCTGTTCTAAACAACCTCTGAAGCCGAAGCCATTCCATCTATCGCATAGGGCACGTGTGCATCACAAACCCAGAAGATCTTCAGCCCATACTTGCCAGGCTTGTTTGGCACTTTTGACCCACTTATGGAAGCTTGGGGTAGTAATACAAAAACTACGATTTTGTAAAATGTATAAAAAGCAGGTTAAAAATTTAAATGGCATGATATCAATGACATGTTTTTTGAGGAATAGCTGGAATATGAAATGATAACAACTTTTCACTATGAAGATATTGCAAGAAAACAACCTCACCGGGTCATTTTTGACCAACTTATGCATCTAAGGGATAAACTGGGGGCTGATTATTTAAGACCTTATATGTGAGGAGCACGTTGACAAGCACAAACAAGGAAAAAAGCATGGTTGTTTGATTTTGTTTCTTTCTGTCCGTGATGTACAGATAACTGAAGAGCCTTTGTAATGCAAGTAACAACAAAATTGTAACTGTAATGTAATTGCTGAATTTAGTAAAGATGCATCTTACATTACTGCACTACTGAAAAATTGTACATCCAAGACCTCAGAGCGATGGAAGAGGTTTGAAATGAGAAGCTTTCACTGAATACATCATCATTTGCAGGAAACCCCAAGTACTCCAATTATCCTGAGCTTGATAATGACCAGGGTGCAGCAAAAGGAACAAAGACTTTTTTTCCTTTGGCTCTGTCAACAGGTCTATTTTTAGAAACACAGAAATGTGTTTCATCAATGAACTGTTGTCACTTTTTTTGTTTAAAAATTAAAAACTTTACTTGTCAATAAGATTATTACACAAATACCATATTCATTCATGTTTTTTTAGGTACTCTTATCAACTTGATACAAATATTTACAATAGGTATGTGAATTTTTGAGCTTTGGCCTAACTCCACTTTCTTCTAAAAAGCAGTGTTTTAGCTAACAAGACACAACATGTAAATCAGACAGCTTTTGATTTGGGCAGCTGGATTCTTTCCCTTTAGATGGAGCTTTGGGGCTGTTACAGGTCAAGTGGAAGCTAAATTAGCTTTGGTGGTTTTAGCTTACTGTTAGGAATTGGCAACTGGATAATATTAGTTCTCAAGCAAACAAATATTAGTACATTAACAGTCAAAGCTGGATCATTGAACATCATCACAGACTGACTTGGCACAGGCCTAGTCTCAGGCATCACAGGGCCCTTGGGCCTTTTTATGAAGTGCCTTCGTATTTCTTGCTGCAAAGTTGCACAGCTGAGAAGAACTATAGAAAGATGCAGAAAAAGAAAATTAATAAAACAGACTCAAAGTAACTGAAGAGATACAAAG
Source organism: Heterochromis multidens (assembly GCA_015108495.1). Lineage (NCBI taxonomy): Eukaryota > Metazoa > Chordata > Actinopteri > Cichliformes > Cichlidae > Heterochromis > Heterochromis multidens. The sequence goes on from VUQS01074991.1 coordinate 33,645, forward strand.
CAGTCTCCAAAATTCATAAAACAGCTGCAAAAGGATATGAAACAGTCCCAAAGAAAAGCAAAACCACCATAAAGAGATTTAATACAAATATACACACAACCAACATGGAGATGCAAAATGGCCACAAACAGCATGTTAAACCTTTCAGTCTACATAAGTTAAACCCTTTGGAGATAAACTTGTGATTTTAGGCTTTTTCTTTTTAGTTGAATGTGTTCTGATAAAGCCTACTTATTTTTAACTTGATAGCAGAAGCATGATGTTGAGATGCAACACTATCCCAGAATCTGGTTCTTGAAAAAAGCCAAGAACACAGAAAAAAGGCATTGTAGTGATGTGTGTTCTTGTATAATAAGGACAACAGCGAGAAGACATTCAGCAGTTTGAAAGACTTTAATCCTGATCAGGGTCTTCTCCCTCATGCAACAAAGAAGCCCCGTCTACTGTGTCACATCGTATTTATACAAGTTACAAAGGTTTGCATCTGTTTCACATCATAGAACTCAACTTGCACGTAGTAGTCTTTGGCTTACATTCTCTCCACCAACTTCGCACCGGCAGCTCCCTTCTTACCCATACATCTCCATATAAGTCAACCCTTTACATCCATACAATGTTGTTCC
>VUQS01074992.1:0-31751 GCA_015108495.1 Heterochromis multidens
ATGTGTACAGTCATGTGAAAAAGAAGGTTTTCACCGGACTCTATGCAGTCCAGCTTAAGTTGCAAAGTTGCATCTGATCAAACCACAAGACTTCTGGAACAACGTCCTTTAAACAGATGAGACCAAAGTGGAGATATTTGGCCATAATGCACAGCGTCATGCTTGGAGAAAACCAAAACACAGCATATCAGCACAAACACCTCATACCAACTGTCAATCACAGTGGTGGAGGGGTAGGCTTGTTTTGTAGTCACATAACCTGGGCACCTTACAGTCACTGAGTCAACTCCACTGTATACCGAAGTATTCTAGAGTCAAATGTGAGGCCATCTGTCCAACAGCTAAAGCTTGGCCTAAACTGGGTCATGCAACAGGACAATGATCCCGAGGACACCAGCATATCTACAACAGAATGACTGAAAAAGAGAAGAATCACAGTGCTGCAACGACTCAGTAAAAGTCCAGACAACCCGATTGAAATGCTGTGGCAGAACCTTAAGAGAGCTGTGCATAAACGAATGCCCGCAAACCTCAATCAACTGAAGCAACATTATAAAGAAGAGTGGGCCAAAATTTCTCCACAATGATGTGAGAGACTGATAAAGTAATACAGAAAACAATTACTTCAAGTTATTGCTGCTAAAATGGTTCTACGATCTATTAAATTATGTGGTGCACTCAGGTTTTCACTTGCTTTTTCACATGACTCTACAAGTAATCCCTATGAGCAGAAGCTTAGACATCAGACTACTCTAAATGCTCATTTTCAGACAGCTTTTTTTTACTCTTGGCTCTATGTCAACTCAATGTGAGTGGATAGCTCTGGGACTGGAAAAGCCCTGCCCGCCTGCTGTTTGTATCTTTTGTTTGCAAGGGGCAGCCAATCAGAAAAAAAGTTGTCTTAAAGGGAGAGGAAAGAGAGCTTAAAGGTCTTGTTCCATACAGTGGATAAAGTGAGGGTGTGAACCACATCCCAGCATGAGGTAATTAAGGATTATTTCTAACTGTGAATAAAAAATATGAAAAAAACACAACAGGTCCCTTTAAAGGTCTGGGAACAGGAAACTTTAAAGAACAAATTTTTTTTTAATATTTAATAGAGTTTTAGATCCATGTAAATAGTGTATGGATATTAGTTTTTCCTTCAACTCCAGTTGAGGATAGAAAATAAGCTCTAGCGCAAACATTTTCGTCAAACAATAGTTAGAGGTCACCCTCACATAAAATGTCCACTTGTTCAGAGATGGAGGCTGCCAAAAAGACTGAGCATTTAACACCCACTATTAAAGTGCCAACCTTAAGCTTTTCAGTCAAGTGATTTATGATGCTCTTTAGGATTGACAAGTTCTGGCTCTTTTCATATGTTATGATTCCATTTTAGTTTATGTGGCCATTATAAAAACTGTATCTTGGGAATGAAAAGAACCATTACATGTACCTTAAAGAAAATGCACCTTAGGAATTGTATAGTGCCTGAGAAATCTCATATATAACATTATCAAGAGAAAGAATTCAAATGACAGGTCATCCCAGGTCTCAAATTTCAATTGTTGCTTGATCTGCACCAGTTATTAATTTATTACATACGATTGGTTCAACGTCTCAATTATAATGAAATTGTGTACATGTTTGCATAACACTGGTAACGGCTTTGGTCCAGTTAGAGTTTAATAGTTCAGCTTTTATACTGAAATCCACTACTCATACGCTTGTATCTGTGACTAGTTCAGAGGTGACAGCTTATTAATCAACATTTAAAAGAACTGGCCTGTGATTTTTGCTCTGGTAGAACATTTTCTGCTGCTCTGTCCTTGCTGTGGCACTGCATTCATCTCTATACTTCTGTGTTTTTAATCACAGGTCTGTGCTTGTGTCAGTGTTTTTTAACCAACTTGGGGGGAGTTTAGCACTTAATATTGTCTGTGCAGACGCCAGACTATATTCAAGCTTTTGCACTAACACCGGCCAATTCTTATTTTGATTAAAACAGTAACCTTGTTTTGATTTAATGGCTAAAGCGATGACATTGGGAATTTGTAGCTGTATTATGAGGGTAACCAGGCAGCGGTATATGCATTGTTCTAATCCCCTCAGGCCTTAGATAAATACTGAGCACTGCTAGTTTAGTCTTGAGGGCACAAATGTAAGTGTGTGAATGGGCACATTAGCAAAGGCTGCAAAAACAGTGAAGCTTGTGCACATCTTGTTGAGGGTGAGTGTGTGTAGAAAACAGTTACATTAATGCACCATGTGAAAAGACTGACTGATGTTCGTGCAGTTTCTTAACTCAAGGTCTCATTAATATTCTTCTTTCTGTATTTTCTCTTTGCTCCCTCCTTCTTCATTCTTTACCTTCATGACACTCACCTTTCTTTTTGTATTACTCTTTTCTCTGCCTGTCCACCACTCTCACTTGCTGCACCTCGACCTCCGTCTCTCCCACCATCCATTGTCTCTCGTCTTTAACCATTTCTTCTCTTTTTTCTCTGTATCCCTGTTTTTTTCTGTTTTCTTTATCTCTCTCTGTCTCTTTACCTACCTTTTTCCCGCATTTTTAAAAAAATCCCTTTTCCTTCCCAAATGTTTCACGGGTCCTCCTTTCACCTCATATCCCTCTTCACTCCTTCTCTCTCACCTTCTACTTTTGTGACCCCATTTGTGACCCACCATTTTCCTTCATTTTTACCTTTCCTTTCTCTGTCTTTCTCCACTTCTTCTTCACTCTCCTCTCCTTTCTCCCTCTGTCTCTACGGCCCACAGACGTATTTACCCCCCAGACGACAAGCTGCTGTTGGAAAAGTATGAAAGCCTGCTCTCGGCCGCCTTTCAGACCTTCCTCGCCGGGCGAGCTGCCTCACTTCAAAAGGAAATGAATAATCCTCTGAAACGAATGAAGGCACGTACGTCAGTGGCAGACTGTCACGGACTTACACACAAACACACACACACACACACACACACACACACACACACACACACACACACACACACACACACACACACACACACACACACACACACACACACACACACACACACACACAGCAAAGAAAACTGCAGACCCACACCCAAACATATTCACACAGTATGCAGACACTTGTGGACAAGCACACGTAAAAGAAAAGAAGCACACACAAATTTCTATTAAGATTCTGCCCATAGAGACAAAAAGGATGCACAAATAATGCAGAAAGTGTGCCGCAGCCCTTGGTATTTGTTAGAACACCTTAAAATATGTCCTTCTTCTCCTCTCTACCTTTCCATTGTCATTCACTCTTTTCACAAATATTTATTATGTTGTGTACATGAGCTTTTAAAAGCAAATCAAATCCCACACAACAATGCCACTTTATTTACTTTATTTACTTTACAGTTAGATCCTGTTTTCCTCTTTCCTCTTCTGTCTTTTTCTATTTTTTTTTTTCTTTCTGTAAAGGTTAGTGTTGAGGAGGCTTCCAAGCCGACAACAGTTGCTGCCCACACATTTCAATGTATTTTTATACAGTTTAATTACATATTTTATCGCACTTAAACATATACACACATATTTGCAGGTATATACACTCAGAAGCTTGTGCAGTCATGTATTTAGCAGTGTGGTTATACAGTGGTAAAAGTCATTGTATGCTTATACATGCCAGTACCTCGACGGTATCAGAAGGAATGTATCTTCAGCTAAGCTTTGAAGGTAAAGGTATGAAGAGACCCTGCAGAGGACAACAGCTGATTTCCATACCACATAACTTTACACGGGTGAGAATGGGAGATGAAAGGAATGATGAGTGGAGGATTGAAAATATAGTCATAAAGTTAAAAAGATGGTGAGGCACTGATAGAGAGTTGTTTTGTGACTATTGTTTTGACTTGACTAGAGTACAAAAAAAATGTAGAGAAAGGGACAATTTTTGGTTTTCATGTCTGGTTATGTATTCAAGAGGAACAAATCAATGGAATGAAAAGACACGGGAGGGAATTGTGGGATATTTAAAAACATGGAGAGAAGAAGCAATGATGAGGAGGAATGATGCAGATAGAACAAAAAACCTTAACTGCTTTTGGCAACTGAATAGCAATATTGAATACTGTGCTGAATTTGGATATTTTTGACAGTAGTATTGACATTACAAATACATATCAAAGTACTGTCATATGGAACCATCGGCGCTTTTGTAGAAACTGCCTCAACAGTTTGTAGACTGTCGCAGTTCTTTTCTTTTTTTTTTTCTGAAACTTATTGTGTGTCCTTTAAAGAATGGAATCTCTGCAGAGCATTTTTAGAGATGTCAATCAAAGGCTGGTCAGAGCCGAAACAAAATATAAAGGGAGAGAGTGTTGCTTTTGTGTTTCCTATCTAATAACACGATCATGAGTGACAACTCGACTGTCCTTATTGAGAGACAGAGTGTGAGATACTAATCTTGACCATTTATGGTGGAAAAAAAAGATGTTCCTGAACTGCAGTGTGATATTCATCGGGCCACAAAAAACACATTTTATGCAAATATTTTCTTACTTCATGTTTAAACATTACCTCTAGCTTTAAGGCCATCCACGGGATGCTTTCAGGTACCTTTCTGAAAGGACTTTGAATGGAGGAGGCGTTTTGTGCATCCTAGCTCTATTTAATTTTTTTTTTTCACTCACCAGAAACCATGCTAGTGGAGAGAGCACAAGAGAAGGATTGACTGAAAGAATGGAGAGAATGAAAGCCATACAAAGATATGTAATGACAAGGTTCAAATTGTTATTCTTCTATGCACTGTCAACTTTGCAGCTATTCAGAAAGTTACATTAGCATATACACCTTTCTTGACAAATGGCAAATGGCTTTTCCTCACACTTTTATTATTTCCCCCAAAATCCAGCTGGGACATTGGAAGACATTAAGCATTTCAATTTTTAATAGTCAGCTCACAGATGGAGCAGATTCACCTTACAGCATGACTCAGAAAAACAAAGTTCAGATTTGCTGCTTGTCCCCTATAAATTGTTATATACTTAGCAGCCACTTTAATAGGTACATCATGCTAGTACTGGGTTGGACCCCTTTTGTCTTCAGAAGTGCTTTAATTCTTCGTTGCATAGATTCATCAAGGTGCTGGAAACATTGCTCAGAGATTTTGGTCCATGCTGACATGATAGCATCACACAGATGCTGCAGATTTGTCAGATCAACATCCATGATGTGAATCTCCTGTTCCACCAACATCTCAAAGGTGCTCTACTGGATTGAGATCTGGTGACTGTGGAGGCTATTTGAGTGCAGTGAGCGCATTGTCATGTTCAAGAAACCAGTTTGAGATGATTTTAGCTTTGTGGCATGATGTGTTACCCTGCTGGAAGCAGCCATCCGATGGTCATAAAGGCATGGACATGGTCAGCAACAATGGCCGTGGTGTTTAAACAATCCTCATTTGGTACTAAGGGGCCCAAAGTGTGGCAAGAAAATATCCCCCACACCGTTATACCACCACCAGCCTGGACCCATGCTTTAATGTTGTTTGCGCCAAATTTTGACCCTTCCATCCGAATGTTGCAGCAGAAATAGAGACTCATCAGACCAGACGATATTTTTTCAATTTTCTATTGTCCAATTTTGGTGATCCTGTGTGAATCTTATCCTCAGTTTCCTGTTCTTAGCTGACAGGAGTGGCACCCGGTGTGGTCTTCTGCTGTGGTAACCCATCTGCTTTAAGGTTCAATGTGATGTGCGTTCAGAGATGCTCTTCTGCATCTCTGCAATTGGTTGTAACCAGCCTTCCTATCAGATCCAAGCAGTATGGCCATTCTCCTCTGACCTTGCCTTACAGCAAGGCATTTTAGCCTTGCTGATTCTGCCACTCACTGGATATTTCTCTTTCGGCTCATTCTCTGTAAACCCATGTCTACATGCCTAAATGCACTAACTTTCAGCTCTGTGTGTATACCTCTACTGCGTACTGTTGTCATGCACGGCCTTACTAGTTTCTCTCCCCTCCATCTCTGCTCTTTGTTTTATTGTGTGCCCCTCGCAAAACACACCTAGCAAGTGAAGGAAAGATAATGTCATTCGAAGTGATGACAACTTGTTATTGTAAACAAAAGCTTCCCAACAAGTGTTAAACCAAACAAACAAAATGAGAAAGAGAGAGACCGAGAGAAGCCAGAACTGTTCTGTTATTGTCAACCACTGAGACTGTTTGACAGTCTAAATTAAATCAAAAAGAACTTAACAGAACTGGCATAGAAAGTGTAAAATACCTCCAAACTGGCTTAAGTTAGATTAGCTTATAAAACCTGATTCATTAGGAAACTTTAATTACTCATAATTTTGCTTTTTTTTTTTTCTCTGGCAGTTAATTTCTTAACTCTACTCGTTTTCATCCCTGACAGTATAAATTTCTGTATCTATTAATCAAGTTTATTTGCATTCCTTTGGGTTTTAGTGTACCCACGAGTTAGGAACGTCTGGTCGAGATTATTACCATTAGCCTAACCACACCAAAACATCTTTAACTGAAAGATCACAATTTTGAGCATAGAATTATATTTATTATTTGTTGGACAAGGGCACAATTATTGTATTTTTCCCTCTGTGCACCACCACAGTGGATCTTAAATCAAGCAATCAGTATGTCACTGAAGTGCAGACTTTCAGCTTTAATTCAAATTTTACAAAAATTGTGCATTAATCTTTTAGGAATTACAGACAGTTTTATACACAGTCCCCATTTTCAGAGGGTTAAAATGAATTGGGCAGTTGACTGACAAGCAGTTTCATGGCCATGTGAGACCTGTCCCCCTGTTATTTCATGACAAATGAAGCAGACATAATATCTGAAGTTGATTGAAAGTGTTGAATTTGTATTTTATAGCTTTTCACTGTAATTTAAAATATGAGGTGCAAAGAGAGAGGCCATCATTAGGCTGAAAAAAATATCAGCGATAGCAAAAACTTTAGAAGTGGCCAAATCAACAGTCTGATGCATTCTTAAAAAGAATGAATGCAACACCAAGTAACACCAACAGGCCTGGAAGACCACAGAAAACAGGGCATGATGACAGAATTATTTCCATGATTAAGAAAAATAGCTTCACCACATATAACCAAGCCAAGAAAGTCTACATATTCATGTTCAAGAAAAGAGCCTGTACAGTTCTGAAAAAAATTTTTTGGACAGATAAAATTGCAAGATGAACTTGTACCAGAGTGATAGGAAAAGAAAAGTATGGAGAAGGAGAGAAACAGCTCATGATCTGAAGCATACCACTTATCTGTTAAACATGGAAGAGGCAGCATTATGGCATGGACATGTATGGCTATGGGTTACAGTGGAACTGGGTTACTAGTGTTTATTGATGATGTGGCTGCTGATAGAAGTAGTAGGATGAATTGTGAAGATTCAGACAAACACTGCGACACTGATTATACAGCACTTCACAGTGCAAAGGAATAACGACCCAAAGTGTACTGCAAAAGCTAGCCAAGAGTTTCTCAAGGCAAAGGGATAACTTCAATGGCCAACTCAGTCACTCGATCTCAAGCCAATAGATGCTTTTCAGTTATTAAATACAAAACTGAAGGCAGAGAGACCCACAAACAAGCAGCAACTGAAGGCGGCTGCAGTAAAGGCCTGACAGAGCATATCAAGTGAAGAAACACAGCATCTGGTGATTTTTAGACTACAGGCAGTCATTGACTGCAAAGGATTTTCATCCAAGTATTAAAAACAATCCTTATATTTAAAATTCTGTTAGTTTGTCCAGTTAATTTTGAGCTTCTGAAAATGGGGGACTGTACATAAAAATGTCTGTAATTCCTAAACAGTTAATTAAAATCTTTTGTAAAACCCTTTCAATTAAAGCAGAAAGCCTGCACTTCAATAACATGATTGTTTGATTTAAAATGCACTGTGGTGGTGTATAGAGGTAAAACTACAAAACAGTTTGTTATGGACCTAACTATATTTAAATCTACCCATCTTAAGGTTTGCTTTAAACAAAACCATTTTATTTGTAATATAAACTGTTATCTCCTGTTTTGCATGCCACTGAAATCATCTGGCATGCATTGCCTGCTAGCTTATTCATTTATTTTTTTCATTTGCAATAGGCCAGAGGTTATTTGCCAGCATGCCATTTATCATGTTTGGCAGAGACTGTACCTGCAAGACTCATGTTTGCTGCCTCTGAGGGCTTCTTGGGGCCATGAATTGAAAAATGTCGTGGATTGTCACGCTATCAAAAGAAAGTAAAACCTGTACTGTAATCCTAGAGATAACATGCTGATTGACTGTAGAACACCCTCCTGACTTCTACCACTGTGCTACAGACAGCCCAGCTACAGGTTACACTGTTTTCCACAGGGTTCAGATCACCTTTATTCCTATTTTGATTACAGTTAGGTTGAACAGGTATGAGTCAGGTTGTTAGTTCTCTCAGCTATCTTAGCTACAAGTGTTTTCCTGAGTGCTCAGGTAACATCTTCTTAATCCTGCAACTTTTTCACTTAGATACTGAATGGGAAAAAAAGATGTTAAGCAGGTGCATGTTCAGTTTGCCTGAGGAGCTCTGCCAATAAAATAAAACAGCACAAGTATACAAACTGCAAAAGATATCTTGGAGCAGTTTACAGCAATTGCAAATCCCATCAAAGCAGCAAGGGCTGCAAATATATGAAAGTAATACAAGAATGGTAAGAATATGTAAGCCTCACTGGATTTAATTTTTAAAAGCAAATTGCAGTGTTGCAAGCCAGAGGAAAACAATAAGATTTGCCCCGAAGACCTCTACATTTGTCATCCAATGACAAAAAAGTACTGTGTTTGTATCATATAGTTTATGATCCTACATGGATCTTACATGGAGAGAGATCATTAGTAATAGCACAGTACAGTAACATGCAGCTTCAAATTTGCAGGCTGTCACACACACAGGATTTCAAATGTTTATTTTGGAAAGTAAAGTAGGAAAAAAAATAATGAGCGCTTATTGGAAAATGCTCAGTAGTGGCAGTGCAGCCAGTTTAAATTTCATGTAGATTCAAAGTTTTATAAACATGTGTACTTAAGAAAAAGTAAATAGCTCTCAGTTAAATTCTGTTCGTGTGTCAGATTTGGTTTTCTCATGTACTGTAAAGCATTTGAAAACATCCATGTAATCCGCTTTGGTGCAATTTAACAAGGTAATGGTCCTTCAGTGATTTTTAAACCACTGTGGGTGGGGAAGTGCTCACCTCCTGAAAAGGAGATGAGTATTGCATAGAAATGCCTGCAATTTATAAATTAATTTATCAAAGCAATGCGTCGTAATACCATGATATAAAAGATAGTTTTTTACCTCATCAGGATGAATTTCTTTAAAAAATTTTTAGCCACTGGGGTTCTGTTTAGGTGTATTAGCACCTGCACTTCTAAGGACAAATACTGCAATAGACACACAGTCCATAATACTTAATGTTGTAATCATGAAAAACTTAAATACAGCTTAAATTGATAGACCTGACTCAGGCTGAGTGTCCATACAGCATATTTTTCTTAGTGTGATGTCCTTTTTCAGTCACTCTCAATGATGAAAGATCACATGCAGAAGGCCTGGGAGAAGGCCTGCTGCATCTGCACCCAGCGTCATTTTCAGAGCACTCTGACTTTTTTTCTTTTCTTTTTTTTTTTTTTTTGCAGCTGCTTCGGGCCCTTCTAGTTGAAAACTTCTGAACTTTTCAGAAAGGCACTGGTGTTCTCACTTCTGCAGCTTTTCAGGAAGCAAGTCATATTGGTGGGACTAGTCACGCTGATAGCCAAGAAAATAAAAGAGAAGTTTGTCCCGGTCGTGTCCATTTGTGTTTAGATAATAAAAAGCGAAGGAGTGATGCTTTTCTGTCACATGACAATGCTTAGAGTGGTGATATGTTGTCAAGATCTCGTTGTCATAGAAACAAAACCCACACACAGTGACGAAGAGCTTTTTTTTTTTTTTTTGATGAAGCGCCGTGATGGAGTGATCCTTAGCCGCCTGCCAGCAGTTTTCTGCCAGAGAAAATATATGGACACACGCCCTAAATAACTGCAATTACCTGTTAGCTTTCTTTGTAATATATCTTTTGTCTTTATTTCTTTTACTGGTCTTCTTAAAATACGAGGCTTTGATGAAGAATTGTAAATCTGCATCTGGCTCTGGCTCAACTGTCTGAACAGCTTTTAAGCTTGCCTTGCACAGTGCAAATCCACTAAAATAACCACCACCAAAAAGCCGCATGACATTCAGAAAGGAGCAAAAACTCACAAACTGTATGAGCCCAGTGATACATACTTTAATATAAAAGTAGAAAGACTTCCAGACAAGGAAATATGCCACTGTAAATGTTCACACACTCAGCAACACTGTGAACCAGGGGCATACTGACCTTTTCACAAACCCCAGAAAGCAGCTTGATGGCTTATCTGAGAGAAAACAATCACTTTTCATCTGTATTTGAGCAGCAAGTGGGAGCTTGTTATGTCCCAGCCATGAAGCAACATTAATCACCTTTGCCTGCATTTCAGCAATGGCCAAATGGCCAAGGCTTCAGTGTATTGGCGAACGCCATAACGATGCCTTCACGAGCGCTGCCAGCGAGCAGTGCATGCTCAGCTGGGGCCTCTCTTCTAACCTCCACCAAATAAGCCACACATGGGTCTGAAGTTAAACTTTTTCATTTCTTCCTCATTTTTTTTGATCATTTAAGTTTACTTAAAACCCATTTGACTTCAAAGCAATAAGATCTGAAATATCAAAGCATTCTTATTATTCTTCATCAGTGCCTCCTCAAGGTTTAACTACCCCGTTAAGCTATATTTACCAAAGTCAATACCTTTGCCATGTTTTCATCTGTGCTTTCTGTATGTGTTGGTGTGTAGGAAGAGGACATTTTGGATCTGCTGGAACAGTGTGAATTGGACGATGAGAAGCTGATGGGCAAATCCTCCAGGCAAAGAGGCCCTAAGGTGGGTGAGAGAGGGAGACACATAAGCTACGAGAGAATAGGGGCCACATGCATCAGAGGACCTTAAAAAAATGTGCAAAGAAGAGTGACAGAGCCAGAAAGAGGGAGGGAAGAGGGTGGCAGGTAGTCAAATGCCTAGAGCTAACGCCCACAGAAAGCACATAGGACGTGATTCAGAAAAATAAAGCGGGGGGGGGTCGTGGGTTAGGAAGAAAAGAAAAGAATCAGATAGAGGCCCAAAGAAAAGACCCAACTCCCTTAGGGGAGAGCTGTCAGGCTGTCTCTCTCACTCTCTCCCTGCTATCTTTCTTTCTGTCTATCTCCCCCTTTTTCCTCTTTCTCTCTGTCACATACACCTATACGCCCCCTCGATTTCCCACGACAGCACATTACTCCCTCCATCACCTTGCTTCACTCTCCTCCCTTCACCTCTCCATCCCTTTCTTTCCCTGCACATCTACATCCATCCCTCATTCGAGAGCTAAATTGGCTGGAACACTTAGAGTGTGTTAGGGACTCGACAGGGCAGTTCAGCGCCACATTAGAGAGGCCTTAGCTGGAATGAGGACTTGTTCAGACACAATCACTGTTGTCCAAATTAATTTAGGCCCCGTCAGTTTCGATGTTACTGAGGGTGTGGAGAGAGACATCGAGAGGAAGGAAAAGAAAATGCTGTGACGGATAGATTCACTCCTTAGGGTGTAGCGCTCACGAGCCATCTGGTGAAACTGAACCAACGAGTGTGCGAAAGCCAGAAAAGAGGAGTGAGGCAAAGGGATTAGAAACAGGATTTTTGAGGGAAGGAAACAAAGCTAGGTTTGTTATTGCTGGGGAAAATGTTCAGGCGGAGAGAACAAAAGGTGGAGAAAAAGAAAGGCGGGAAGCAAAATGGGGAAAGGGACAAAGAAAGGGAGCGAGCAACTGTCCTCGGGTTATCTTCCCCTTTTCCCTATTATTGACTTTCTTGCTCTTTTTTACTCCCAACTCTACTAATTTTGACATACACTTTATCACACTTGTTCCTTATCGTGTTGCCCTCTATCCCCGCATCTCTCCTCAGCTCATCATTTAGCTTGATTTTACCCAGTCACTCCCACAAGCTTCCTCTCTTTACACATTTTCCCTCTCATCTCATCCTTTCAGTGCTCTCTCTTTGTCTTTACTCTCCACTGTTTATTCACTGTCTGTCCTCGCATCCTTTTCTCTCTGTCCTCTTGTATGTCAAGAGCCCCTTTCTCTCCATGTTCATTTCCGTTTCTCTCCATCCATTCAGTGCCTCCTCTCTGTATCTGCCATACTCAGATTCACCTTGTCCTCCTCTTTATTTCTCAGCCCATCAATCTGATGTTCCCATCTTCCCTTTTATTCTCCTCTCATGTATTTAATCTCTCTCTGTCTCTATCCTCCATCACTCACCCACACAACTACCCAGCAGTGGCTGTGTAAGCCCTGTGATCACTTCCTGCCCATTAATTTGGGTGGGCTGACAGCATTGCCCGAGCTGACTGTTGAATAACAGATGTATAAATGCTTTATTAATGCTTTCAGTGTGCCCCCTTCCAGGATGTAAAATACAGACTAAACTTAGTGAATGCCAAAAGTAAAACAAACAAGCAAACAAAAAACCTTGTGTTTGTGAAATCAAGCATCACAGTTGAACTTATAAGAGCAAGGTGAAAATACTTACCGCAATTTTCTTTTTCATTTGCGGAAACACATTTTATTAAACATTTAAAGAAAAAAACATTGAAGAAAATCATTAAAACATTTATGAAAAGCATGCTTTACTTTGAACTTAACCTTTACATGTTTAGTCAGGTCACATTTGTTCTGTGTATGAAGCCAGCCATGTTCCTTTTTATAGTGACAGCTTATAAAGCAGCGAATGTGTGCAATTGTGTATTTGTGCATAATGAGCCTGCAATTACATGCACACATGTGGGCATGTGGGCTAGCCGTGTCACCAGCAGGTCTCCCAGTGACAGATGGTAATGAGCTTCGGGTGAGGCGAGGCTGACAGTATCTCAACATCTTCATTTTTATGTGTGTTTGTGTGTGCATTATTGTACTTTTGTCCTTGTGAGTTTCTGGTTGAGTCGCAGACCTTTTGGAAGGAGGACGTTTCTCCAAAACGAGGTCATTTTGGATGGTTTGGTTTAAAAAGCAAATAAAGTCAGTGCAGTGTCCCATGAGGATAAAAGCAAAAAAAGATGTTTATGTGTGTGTAGGAGTCTGTGTGTGTACTGTCATGTCATTTTCTTGTGTGTATATGGTTTTCTGTGGGCATCCGTTGTTTTTTTTCCCTGTATAATTGTGAATTAATGTATGTATATTTTTATGTTATGTTCTAACCTATAGTATGAGTGTACATATGCCCTATGTCTGTGTACTCTTGCCAGCCCTTGAGCGGCATGCCAGAATGCAGTCAGACTCCAAGACGCCAACGACCAGACTACCTGGCTGACTTCACCAGCGGCAGCAGCGCTGATAACTCCTGCTCTTCTTCAGACGAGGAGGAGGAAGAGGAAAGGAGGAAGGCGGGAGGAAGAAGAGGTGGAGAGAAGCGAGGGGAAAAGAAAGTTTCCTACGACCTTGGCGAGAGCAAGGAGAAGAACTTGGCTGAGCGCTCAGGTAGAGGAGCAGGATGTTTATAGGTGTCTAAGAGAGTGTTTAATACAAAACCAGAATGTGGAGGTTTGACAGAGACCGGTTGCCTTTTTGTTTACTTTGTTCGGTGTTTACTTCCTTTCTCCTCATTTCAGATTTGTCTCTCTTCTTTCTGCCGTTTGTTTATTTCTTTCTATTTTTGCTGAAGCCTTCTATCTGATTACGAGCATTATCCTAATTGCTAAAACAACCTTGTTTTTCAGATTTGTAAATATGAACAGTGATACGCCTACATATTTACACATTTTTAATATTTTTGTTTGAGTTTCCAGCTCAGTTAGGATTTACTTTGACTATGACAGAGAATGGGATGCGGACAAGAGTTATATAGTGGGCCTAATGTATGTATAACAAAGGTAAAATGTATGTCCTGACCTTTGCATTTATAATTTCAGGACATACACTACCTAGCCTGAGGGGTGTACTACAAAGGAAGATTAATGGGTTAGCGAGCTATATTGAGCTTTAAGCCAGATTTTTCAGTGTCACAAAATGGCTCTCTTTTTACCACTTAAATCACCATAGTAACTGATGCTGGAGCAGGTTATGTTCAGAGTTTTCGTTTAAAATCAGCTGCAAGTGCTATGTTTTCACTGACTGTTTCATTTACAGTGTGCACTAAGTGCCAAATGAATATGTGTTTTTATATATGCAACCTGTTGAAGCTGTGCAGTGAAGTTACAGCAGCAGAAACTGTGCTTTGCATTGTCAGAGGATATACTGTATATTCATTCAGCCGCAGAAAATGTATAAATGTTTTTATGCTCAGCCCTAATCTTCTGCTACTTCTGTTTCACAATGTTGGAATAACAACTAGTGGAGCACCAATTAGAAAAGAAACAAATGTAGCCTACAAATGTATCTTTGATCAGACACATTTGTAGGCTATTTATCACCAAGAATATCTATACAATCAGTAAAATTTCACTAAAGTGATTTAAGCGTCTTCTTGATTAGGCCAGAGTGTCAGAGCTAAACATACTGAGTAACCTTTAATCTTTAAATGGATGCACTTTAAAGTTTCAGAGCTCTTAACGTGCAGCTGTCGCATTAGGAATGCATCGAGAGCACACAGAGCACTAAAATAAATATATGAACTCAAGTTAGTGTATTTATTTTACCGCTCTTGGTGCTCTTGTGATGCTCATGAATTCAAAAGAAGTGAATTTCTGCAGCATTACTCTCTTATCTTATTTGAAGCAACAGTGTTGCATTTTAATGTTGTATTTTTGATGTTCTTTATAGAGCTCTAGGATCCATTCCTCCGATAATGTCTCTGATTGGGGTAGGCAGTTTTCAGTTGATCAACTTTGTACAGAAGAATAGTCAAATGATGCATCAAACACCCCCTTTTATGTGAGCATGCTCATAAATTTAACAAAGACAGTTTATTAAAGTCTGTCTTTGACTGAGATTTTAGGATTTGTGAAGCCAGCTAACGCAAAGAAAACCTGGTTATGTTGAACAGCCCTCTGGTGTACCTTTCACATTTAATCAACATTTAAAATAACATGTTTAGACTTGCAAATTCACAATTCCAGTTACATGCACGTGAACACACACAAATGCTGAGAGTTGCTGATTTGATTAGCATCTGTGGTACATTCTTCAATAACAAATCAGGTTAGGTTTGGTTGTTTGAGTTGGCAAGTGCTACGAACAGGTGTTCATCAGCCTTCTATTCGTGTAATTAAAGCGTAAGCAGAATGACTGTGGCCTGTGACTTGATGAATGTCGATCTTTGTTGCTGAGCTGCTCACACTAAAGACATTTCCCTACATCACAATTGTGCATCTACACATACACAAATGTTGCAGTGCTGAAAAGCACTCAAGAAAAGAAAAGTGTCCTGAACAGTGCAGTACCAGTGAATAGAAGGTGAAAGTAGAAGCAGAGATGAAAAGAAGAAGGGATTTTATAGAAAGAGAAAAAGGACTTTGTTGTGCACCTTGAAAACACCTTGAGTTTAATGCTGAAATAGTCCATTTTATAGTTAGAGTGATAAGTCTCAAGCATTCCCTCAATTTCGTATAAGTCGCATACATCAACTCACTTTCAGCTCTCAGAAGTGAGAAAGGGAGCACCTTTCATTGCAGCCTATGTGCCGACCTTGGAAAGAAAAAAAAAATCCCTGGTTGCATTGTGGGTTGCCAGTCTTCAAAAAAAGAGGACCCTTGCATGAGCTCATTCTACTTATTACAAAGTAAAGGACAAAGCCATGAAAAAGTCTAACTTTTGGACAAAGCATCTATGTATGTGTGCGTATGCATGTGTGTGCAGAGAGAGACAGCAACCTTGCCAAGCCCTACTCCATACCAAGCCACCAAAGGACTGCTACGGCTAAGCCACATAATGCTCTCATTTGGCAATGGCCAATCCTCAGAAGGGTTAGCAGCGACATGGACACACGCAAACACACCCATACTTGTGTGCTCACTTGATGTCAGACACACACCCACACTACACCAGTAGAAAACACACGCTAATACACTGGCTAGTGGACAAACTGGAAGAGTTTCAAGGGTGATAGAGAGTGTCACTGTGGGTTTTCTACTTCATTTTCCATCTGTGTACATGTGTTCATCTAATGTGTGTGTGTGTGAGTGTGTGTATGAGACAGACAGAGGCCTGCTCTTTAATCCGTCCCCAAACCAGACAGGACTAATGTTTAGTTTCTGGTTTTGGCTACACATGCTGTGGTCGTTAATAACACACACAGTGGATCACTGGGCCAGTGTGCCAGAGTGTAGCTATGAGAGTTTTAATGCCACACTTCATCTCCAAAGCCACCCGGCGACAGATAGAAACCAGAGGATAGAGCTTGACAGTGACAGAGGCACTGAGACAGGCTCAGGGAAGAAAAGAAATTGAAGTGTGACAGTGATTCAGAGTGCCTCCCCACTACTTTTCTATCTCTTCTGTTTCTCTACAGGCCGCATGCATTGGAAACCTCCAATCAAGTCGCTCAAAACAAGCACTGCCCCGTCTGCGTCACCGACACTTTCTGGCCCAATCCGGCGCTCCATCTCCTGTCCTCGTTCTATCGCCTCCCTCTCATCACCAAGTGAAGTGCGGGCATTGTCCACCAGGCCTTCTCCTACGGTTCCCGTGGCCACACCCCTCGTCAGGCCGAGCTCCGCCACGCTTCGCTCTCATTCGCTGAGCCGCAGTGGCTCCGCTCACCGGGTGCCTCACAGCAACAGCCTGGGGACCATCCACTCCAATTTAGTAAGATACTCGGCACACACATTCACACACACACAAACACACAAAGTAAGGTTTACAATTCAGAATGTGTCACGAGTTGTCAGTCACAAGAAACCTTTTAAAAAGAACACAAAATTTTGCAATCCTTAGCTAAACTACTACTAGGTTTAAAGTAAAGAATCAAGAATTACTTTACATCTTTATCACCAAAGATGGAGGTGCAGTTTCCATCATATCTCTACCCTTTTACCCTCTTTTTCCTTTTCTGGCATATTGTATCCAGGCCCGCTTAGTATTGTTTAGACAGTCCAGTCAATACTGTGTAGGCCTACTGAAGCCCACAACAATAACCTTCTATTATGTTGCCATCTGTTGCTTTCCACCTGTCTCCTCCATTCCCCTTTCTTTTTTAAAGTGCCCTGGTAACCTTTGGATGCAGTGGAATCAAATAAAATGGAGCCGAATGAGTTTTGGCATTGAGAACGGAACAAAGTGGAAAACCTTCATACTGAAAGAGGCCATAGTGTGCACCACAATACGTAATGTTCTTCCACATGAATACGAAATGACATGAGATTTATTATTTTACCCAGATTTTTTCACCGTCTTGCACACTTGAGTTTCCTGTGGGAATCACATGGGGATGTAACTACACAGGAAACTGAATATAGGTTTACCAGTGAATGCAGTGCTATAGCATAATAAACTGTATTTTAAGGAGGTTATTTTACATGTTACATATCTGAAATACGCTCTGTGTTAACTTCTCTGTAAAGAAAAAGGAATCTATGACTATAACAGGTATGATTAAATTAATTAATTGGTAATATTGCCAGCACATAAAAACTCCAGTGAAATTTACTGTGCCTCGATAAATAGAAATAATAACCAATAACAAGCATACATAATATAGTTTTAACACAATATACACTTTTTTATTCAAAATGTGAACAGGGTGTAATGTTTAAATACATTAGTTACTTTGTATAAATGTTAAAAACATTAATATTCAGGTGCAACTCCTCGGACATAAATGGGAATTTGTCATCATGGTCAACAGAATAATACCATTAAGTAATAGGTCATTAATAATTGAAATAATCTGGTAATGTCCCGACTTTATTTAGGCTCGATGAACACATTGGATTACATGGAATACACAATATTATTAAATGAAAATTATTTTTTGTTCAATTTTAATACTTTGTCTTTACGTGTCTGTAGGGCGATCCGTTGATAAATCTGAGGAGTAAAGAGCAGGAGGCCGAGCTGGTGCGTCAGACCCTGGCAGTGCTCACTGCCATGAGGATTAGGTTTCCAGGCAAAACCGAAGAAGAGGCCGAGGCTGTGCTAGATGAGGTGAGTGCAGGATTGCCATCGTGCAATATGTGAGTGTGTGTGTGTTTGTGTGCAGTATTTCATAAAATAATCAAAAGGTTATTTTTGTGTGTAAGAAAAGAGAGACAGAAACATGGGGAGGAAAATAAAGTGGAAGAGAAGAAGTGTTGAGCAGAAGTCCAGACTCGCTGTATTCCCAGAGCCCCTCTCTGGCCAGGTGCGGTCACTCTGCAGCCTAACTAAAAGTGACCTCCTCACTTCCCCTCACAATAGCCTGTCTGCTCTGGCTCGGTTCCCATTGTCTTTCAAACGACCCCAGCAGCAACCTGTCGGTCAGTTTACCGCCCCGCACTATTCCCCACTGCCCCTTTGTATAAATCAGTCCCTCCATTTCTGGTCAGGTCTGGACATCCTGGTGTGTACGTGTTTTCACAGGTGTGCTTGTGCTACAAACTGTGACTTGAATTTATGTAAAAATGGCTCAAAAAGCTAAATGTATAAATTATGAACTTAAAATAATGTTCAACAATGGATACTTTCTTTCTGCAAAATATCTGTTAAAACAATCAGCATCCATATGCTAGTTCTGGGAACTTACTAGTGGTTAAAGTCTGGGATTAATACATGCATTTTCCAAATCTTAATAATAATAATGATTTCTCAAACAAAGTTACAAGGCACTGCACAAAGCAGACATAAAATAAAAACCATTCAAAGCAAAAGGACAAAATATACAAACATATAAAACAAAGTAGCATATCCACATTGAAAAAATACAATAAAACAAAACTTAAATAAGCAGTGCATCAGTTAAAAAAAGATTGATTGTCACAGGCTTAAAAGGTTTGGATCCAGGCAAGTTGAGGCACACCGAGTTGAAAGAAGTGCATCTAAATTAGTTAAAAAACCGTAAATCAAATATTTTTGATTTTATTAAACTGATTTTATTTTAGTTATGTTGTTATAGCTTCACACCCTACTTTTTTTTATTAATTTAGTTTATTGTGAAGAGTCTTCAAGTTACAGACATGCACTTAGAATTAAAGAAATTATCATTATGTTTAGTTAAGTAGAAGCAAAAACATTCAACATCTGCCCTTCTAATAATGACCAAACAAGAGGAAATTTCTTCATAAAATTAACAGCATATATTTGTTGTGATTACATTTTTAGTTAGGGCAAGCCACCAGCACATTATCAGTGGCCTCAGATGAACACCTAAATACAAAATGTGTGTGTGTGCGTAACATCTGGGTGTGTCAGGGTTGTGGGAGACAATTACCGCCACACCTGTACTGTTAACGAACCCTAATGAGAGCACCGTGGAAACGCAGATGAACAGCTGCACCTGTACTGTTGACTCTTTGCCTCAGGAGAAAACGAGTGTTCACTTGGCATGAAAACAATCTTTGGCGTTTTTTGCTTTCCATGATTTAAAGTTGGGGTCTAATTGGGCTAATGATGTGTTTGTATCCGTGTAATTGGCTCCTTTATCTTTCATTCAGAACCTTCTCTTTTGCCGTATTTGGAACCAATAAAAAGATGAAATTGAGGGTAATTTGTGCCTGTACAAAACACATTGTGACAAATGAGCACGCAGCTTACCACACAGAAAAAAAAACAAAAAAAAACATAAGATGTGTTAGCGATGTGCTGCGGTAAACAATTTCTCACCTTGTTTGTTGGGTTCTTACTGAAAGAGAAAACTAAACAAGTAAACAAGCAACTTTCTAGACTGTGAACAAATTATTTGCTGCACACCTCATCCCCATATCTTTGAATCCCTGTGGCAGGTTTGTCTGTCTGTGGGTGTGTACATGTATTACTCATGTAAGGGGGGGACAATAAATATAAATGTTTACACTGTCACGCTGTGGAAACTCATCTTCCCTTTGGGGAGAAGATGCAAATCGTTGAAGTTTAACTGCAGACTTGGTTTAATGTTAGAGTAACAGGGGCAGGCAAGTGGTAATAGATAGGGTAAATCTAAAGGAAAGTGAATGTAATGTCCTCTGAAATGGTGGAAATCCAACTCTGTGTGTGTGTGTGTGTGTGTGTGTGTGTGTGTACACATAAAGTTTGCGCTGGAGCTTCCCGATGGGAGCAGTGTTTGCAGGGGATCTAGCACGATACGTGTGAGGTATGTGCACCAGTGGGGAGATGTAGACTGTGTCAACATGACAACAATAACAATGCCTTTAGTTACACAGTAATGTTGGCAGTAGGAGCATGTGCATTGCAATATCCAGGACAGCTTTTGAGCATAACAACACATACCTCAAGGATTTTTGACTCGTGCAAAACATATGGTTTCTGTGACCAAGGGTCATAATCTGTAGCCTTGTTTTTTTTTTTTAATGGACTATTATTATAACTCTCCTGTGCTACAGTTAAATTCACCAATAAAAAGGAAACAAGCACATTTCTGGCCAATTTTATAAGCATTTTTTATTTAGATCTTTTTCATTTAAAGCTATTTTAGAGCTTTAAATGCTGTGGTTTGATTAGAGTGAGAAATCATCCTGAAAACAGCTGAAAACAGTTTTGTGATGTGCTGGAGTAAATACTCTTTACATTCAATTTGTTGCCTATTTTAATGCACCAAATACTGTGCAAGCTTTGCAGCTCTATCTGTAAACTGATTAGATTAATACATACACTAACCCAGCAGTGTTCATGTCTGGGTTGAAGCCACGACAAGTGTGCGAACATGGGAATGAGCTTTAGAAATTATCTACACGTCCTTCTTCTGTTTCTGAGACACTCTCAAGCTTTTAAACTACTGTAAAAGTGCAGGTTTAACTATTCTCTAGCACGGCACTTTATAACTTGGCAGTGATAAGTTGTTGTATAGTATCTTAATGAGGACAGGGAATCTCTACAGAATAAGTTTGACCAAGACCTGCCTGCCCTCAAGTTAAAAAGGTGCATCCATTTCCCTCTGGAGGTGTATTTCTAGCCCCGTATGCTTTCTTGTTGTGATCGAACTGCACAGCACAGTAACTGCCCTTAGAAAACACTGTAATAACCCTGAGGTTTGATGGACTACTGCTGGGAGACAATACATTTATTTAATAGTAGTGACAATGTAATCTTCTTTTTTGTTGAAATTATACCTCTGAAATTAGAGGCCGCAGAGGCCGTCATTAATATCTGACTGTAATTCTACTTCTCTGCAGGTAATCTGTAGCAGCACATGTTGTTTGAAAGATTATTTTTCGGTTTTTAACTCTTACTTCTCGTCCACAGATCCTGGATAACTGGAAATACCATAAACCAAAGGTGGCCTCCTACTGGCTAGTGAAGCTGGACTCAACCAAACAGCGGAAGGTGAGTTTTAATGTGTTCAGACGTCCACATTTGAAGAAATCTGAGCTAGTTTACCTGACTCGTCGTTTATAGAGTTTGGATCAAGGTCTGTATCAGCTCCCATTGTTTTGGGTTTTTTTTTCCCAGGATATCTGTTTCAAATTGTTGCTTTCTGGTGGATTTAGGGCCAACTGAGGCACTGCTTTATGAGTAGACAAGAGGATAACCTCAACAAACAAAAAAGTAGAGAAAAATAACTTATAAAATGCAAAATGCAAAGTTGTAGCCTTTTTTTTTTGTCTATTAAAAAGTTGTAAAGGCTGATGAAAATGTGGCCTTTGAATTCCAGAGGGTAACGTGTTAAAACCTGAACTTTGTCAGAAGTGTTAGTAGAACTTTTCTAAAAATACTCATCAAAATACTAATCAGTACTCATACAAGTTCTCATACACTGTTGTTAGAGATAATCCTTCATTCTTGGAAATGTTAATCCTGAAACTGTTAAAAATGGTCCACATTTTTCTTATGGCACCTGCATAAATTGCCTGCCTCTGCCCTTGCCGTCACTGGGTCTATGTTGTCACCTTGTATAGAATGGACGTTGTTAAAATCGTCGAATGTGACAAAACATCAACTCTCCTACCTATTTCTTTGAAAGCTTTTGTACAACTTTTAAAGTACGAAAATAACCTCGAAATTAAACTTCAGAGAGAGAGAGAGAAAAAAATAAGACAAGCATGAAGATCATTACCATGTCAGACAGTGAGAGGCAGACACACCAAAGGATGTAAACAAAACACAAGAGGGGACAAGACATGTAATGGCATCCAGTAGGCGTGTCAGTAATGATGTGATCTCTCAGCCAGTGCTTTCTGCACAACTGCGTTTGGCCGTGTTGTGGGCTGCGGTGGTGCGAGCTGATGTTTTATTTGGAGTGGAGCAGCCTAATGAGCAGCAGGCAGAGGTCAGGAACATAGCGCCCACCGCTCTGCTATCTGATTACCATACCAAAACATATCTGTGTGTGTTTACTCATCTATCAGTTTGGCTGAGTGTGTATGCATGTCTCACTCGCCTCATATTGCTGTTGGGAAATCTCGCCTCTTCGCATCCCAAACACACATGCACGCACACACAGTCAGATGGGCACTTCAGTAATGAGGAGCGAGGAATCAAAGTCAAAAGAGCCACAGTGCTGCACTCTGAGCTGGGTGAAAAGAAAAAGAAAAGGAAGGAAGAGAAATCAGCGAGGTGGGGAGGGATGGGAAAACGAAGAAGGGATGATGGAAGGCTGGCGCAGGTGTCCTTAGACCGCCCAGGAACTTCTGACACCTTATCTCCAAGACTGACGGTGGTGCAGCAATTAGTCCTCTCCCATGCTCTCCACTGTCTGCCCCAGCACTTTTCGTCCTACCTATAGCACAGCCTTAAAAGCACACAAATGAGACATAGGCTGCATGTCTCTGCATGCAACCTTGCATGAATGCACAGACATGAATCCAGAGATAAACCTGCTCAAATCATTTTTATCTTTTTTATGCATATACTGTATGTATATATTTGCAATTGCGTTTGTAGTTTGCTCTTTGTGTTAGCCTCCATGACTGCTGATTTTAAGGTAAGATAAAAAAAAAAGAGAGAGAAAGAAATTACAGGTGGAACAAATGCCAAGTCACACATATCAGTTAGATGCGCCTTCACCTTTTGCATTGTAGCATTATTTTTCCCTCACTGTCTCATTTAAGCCTGTGTCTCTCTGTCTTTTTTCCCCAACTCCCGCTCACTTTCTCTGTCACTCAGGTGCTGGACATTGTACGTACCAATGTGCGCTCAGTGTTGCAGCGGATCTGGAAGGAGCCAGATGTAGAGAGCCTTCACCTCTACCGGCTTTTTAATCGTATCTTCAACAGGCTGCTCTGGAGCCACGGCCAGGGCATGTGGAACTGCTTCTCCAACACGGGGTAGGCCAGTCTGAGCTAGATGATGAACTAGGCAAATCAATGGTTGAAGACTGCTTTTATTGCAACCGTGTGCAATCAACTTTCAGTCTCCTTGCCTTTGAAATGGTTGCTCGAAGACGGGACCAGTTCTGAGACCACTCGCAGTCAGTCGCTATCATCAAACCGACTTTGATGCGTTAAGATGACGATAAAATGGCAATAAGATGGAGTCAGTCTGCTATCAGTTTTGATTGAACGGGGTCAAGTTGGCATTTATATGCAGTCTGTTTCCAATAATGCTGCCATTAACTGTAATAAATCTTAAATCTATTGCAAATCTGTTGCTGTCTACATCAGACATGTAGTTCTGTACCAGAGCAACGCATGGACCAGTGGACTGCGCATAATCCACACATCAAGCATGACTCTCTCAGCCACAGACTGGGCCAGATCTAAACAAGGCAAATTTATAATTTATAATAATTTATAAACAAACAGACACAGCTAGTTAATTTCATTAATGACCAACAAATTTTTGGCTCAAAAATGATGGCACGAGTAACATAATGACAAAATAATATAGTGTAAGCACAGGTCTTACTTATGTGTTTCTCTCGGAAAAAAGGTGGCAATTCAGATAAATGACAAAAGGCTACAGAAGAATCAATATGTTTCAGAAATAAGGGATAACTCTTCTGTTATAATTTGCTGGGGACTGTGTGCAGTCCTGAGAACAGAGACTGAGGTGGAGTGCAGGATTTATCCACCGTTCCACCATATAAACCTGAAATCTGTGTAACAGCTGACATGTGTGATGTGTAGAAGAACTCAAAATATTATTTCCTGTCAGATCCCAAGCTGTCCGTGTGTTAATGAAGATGCTGCTACTGTGCCATGTGCATAAATGCTCTGGGTTTTTCTGCAGTATGTGAAACTGAATTGGAGCTATGCACCGGGACTGCTGTCTCACATCCCGCAGTTAGAAAGCCTTGAAGAAATGTTACGTGCACGGTTTGTTGGCTTTGCAACTGATGGTGCAGCTGTTGACCGTCATTCACTGCATCATTCACACTTAGAACTTGCGATCCATGATGGTGTAACACACGTTACAGAGCCAAATCATTTTCACATATTTATTAACTCTCAAACTCCAAAAGTCTGCTGTTGATTTCAGTAAATGGAACAAGATGCCTCCTTTCCTGTACGGAGATTTACAGATGTGGGTAAAAAAAAAAAAATATGATGATGCATTGCAGACAACGCTCAGCAGGAGAGCTGTCTGTGATCTAAGCAGACTTTTTTCTTAGGAATCTACTGTAGTGTAGTATTAATTCTTTCTTTAAACTGACAGCATTTTGTACTATTGCATTTTGACATTATTTCATATTAAATATTTAAGTCAAAGTGGCACAGCTCGTCAAATAGCACTAGCTGGATGGGGGATTTAATGAAACTGTCTTGTTGGGTTTGTTTGCGAGTGTCTGAAGAGGACCGTGTGAAACTGGAAATATTGCACATATTAATTGAACTAACCCTAACCCTAAAATACTGTAACATTAGGCCATTAATGTAATACACTAACACAGTCCCATTAATAGCCGCATTTCAGACATATGTGCTATAATAGCACCTATCGAGGGAAGTAAAAGAAAGAAAAAAAGAAACGTGAGTGTTGTCCGTGTGCACAGCTGAGAAAAGTCAGAGAGAGATGTGTTCATTGTGTACCATCTCTGTGTAGAAATGTGAGTAAAAGCCTGAAACACTGGAACCTGCTCTGGTCGCTGTAAAAAGGAAAATAAGATGTATGCTGGTGGAGCAGCAATATGTGGAGCTCGGCTCTAAACAGGGGCGTGTCTAGAAGGGGGGCACAGGGGGGCACCAGTCCCTCCTGAAATATGATTGCCCCCCCCCGGTTGAACTAGAGTACTGTTAATCTTACAATCCCCAACACCACTGGATGAGAGCACAGATAGGACCATTAACTCAAGTACTTTACTCAGGTTTTATGTACTTGTACTTCATTTAAGTATTTCCATGCACTTTATATTTTGAGTGCAATTATTGCATTATAGATCAAGCTACTGAGCAATATGTAAGTAATTAAAATCATCAACAGCGGCAAGACACATCAATAAATCAATAATTATAGCCCAATAATTTCATGGATATGATTCTACAAAGTGTAATTTCACATGAGTACATTTACTTTAGGTACTTTAAATATATTTGAATGTACAACCTGTGAATTATTAAGTTACTTAAAAAGGATTAAAACTTTTACTCCCACTTTGCAAAACAACCGTCCATCACAAGATTATTTTTAAATTCTTATGCAGCTCCACTTTTCACATAATAAATCTGCAATAGGAAGTGGGGCTGCATAGCTTGAAAATTGTTGTTTGTATACCAGTTTTCCACACGTATTAAAAATTTCTGACTAAATATTCTAATTTCCTGTAGCCCCCCCTGCTGCATTCTTGGCCCCACCTGTGCCACCTCATTTTAAAAAATCCTAGAAACGCCCCTGGCACTCAGAGTGAGGACGGAGTAAAGAGGGAAAAGACAGAGCCAAAGTTTTGGCATTGTGCTTAGAGCTTTGAGCCATCCAGCTGTGTAAATTATGGACTCATTCTGATAACATCTCCCCCTCTCATTCCAAATAAATAAACACTCCATGCAGCAGCTATCACACGCATATTGGGTGCAAAATAAGACATGCTTTGTGGTGTTAAATTTTGCGCAATTTACAGTAAATTTCCTGCCACAAACATTAGTGACTCAGGTTTGTGTGTTTCATTATTTGATGAAGTAAAGGAGTTGCGCTCTTCTGTGCAGATTGACTCTGGCTGATTACAACAATCTGTCTGTGTATATAAGTTAGATGCCAATTAATTGCCAACCTTGGCCAAACTGTTTGAGAGTGATTGCAGTCAGTCTGGGTCGGACCGAGAGAGGTTGCGTCCCATCAGGTGACCTGTGCAATCGCCTTGCCACCAAAAGTGGTCGCCCAGAACTTGAGTTTGCTGCACGCTCAACCTCTGGGCTACCAGTTTGTCACGGCAACTACTTGCAATTGGTCCCAGACAGCAAATAAATTCAGTGCAGTCACTCTCCAACTACCAGTTTTACCTGGTCGCACGGAGGCTGTTGTTCTATTTTTACTCTAGTGTGACTGAGGCCTTAGAATAAAGATGGAATCATTGGTACAAACTGGTGCAATTTTGTATTCCAAGGTGGGGTGGAAAGCCTCCTAGAAAAAGACAGGATGGACAGAAAACCTGAGGATAAGTTTTAGCAGTAAGTTTTGAACTGGAAAAGTGAAAGGAGTAATCGACTGATAACGAGACCTCCACATGTACGCCTCAAAAACACTAAAATCGCACATCGGATCTTAATGAATAAAATTAAATTCAAGTTGAAAATCTTTACTGACATCCACTGTGTAATTTGACGGTCAATGAAAACCAAAACCTTTTGAGGGCTGGATTCCAGATCACACCAAAAATCAAAGTTAAATAATGTTCAAGCGTTCCCTCGATTTTTTTTTTTTGCAGCACATATAAGACTTGGGGGGGCGGGGGCACACGTTGAACCAAATCCGTTGTGTGATCCTCTGCAAGGATCTGACAAGCATATTTTATTGAAAACTCACACAAGAGGTGTGCTACAATGGAGATAAACAGACAATCACGGCTGATATTATTTCCACTGATGCTATAGTGCTTTTTTCAGCTGAGTGTGCTCCGGGGTCATGCAAAAAAAAAAAGATAAGTAAAAACTAATCTAAGCACCTCTGAATAAAACCAACCTCAGTGCCTATAATTGTAACATCAATTTAGACTGTAAGCAATTACTTAAATCAAGTTTAAAAAAGAGACTGAAAAATTGCCCATACATAAAAAGAACTCCCTTGAATGAATGAAAATGTTCAGGGAATCTAATTCTTCAGAAACAACACAAACAAGTGATTACGCTGCAGGCCAATTACCACTTACTTTATTCATTGCATAATGTCACTCTTCTATCTCCATAACTAGAGGTTCATGCACTACACAATTTTCCCATGTCCTTAAGCCCAGTTTTCATCAATATATCAGTTTTACTGACAGCAGGGACAATTTGCCATTTTCGTTCAGTATGGCTGCGGAAGAAATGGCAGCTGAATGACAAAGAATGAGTGACAGACCAACCAGACCTAACTGCACTTTCCTGAAAGCTCTTGGGCATGAAAGAAACATGTTACTCTTTGTAGACAGGGTGCAAATTCAGGTCACAAATCTGGGCTGTTAATCAAGGCTTTTTCACTGGTGAGAGCAAGAAGAAAGAGAGGGGAGGGACAGAAGCAGGGAGAAGGTGAATGAAGGCCTCTGAGTTCCTTTACTTTAGGCTGTTATCTGATACTCTGAAGTTTTATTGTGCCTTTATTTATTTATTTCTCCACTTCTTGAAGACACAGAAAATGAATCCTCACAAGATGAATCACTGCGGTCACAGCTCACTTGATCATGGCACGCAAACATTAAGAAATCCTCTGGATTTCTTAAACACGTATAATGTTGCATCCATCAAAAATAGACACATATACATAGAGTGAAATTCCTTCAAGGTGCTTTCAGGTTTTGTTTAGTTTTGTTTTTTTTTTGTTTTTTTATTTTATGTTAGTGCTCTTAAAAGAACCCACACATGTAGAAAAACACACATATTAACAACCCTAATGTGGAGACAGGTACGGATAGCTTTTTTTCCTTCTGGGATAAAGGTGTGACCTTCTCACATCTCCTTCCCTCCATATTCTTTACAGTTCAGTTGTTCAGTGGCGATCTTTCTCTTGACGTAGAGCCCTAAGCCGCTGCCTGCAGTTCTCCATTTTTCCATGCTACCATAGCAGTCTTAATTGAGGGAGAGTGGGGAAGAGAGTTAGCAGGTGATAGAGATTAAGTGGTTGATAAGCAGTGGGAGAAGAGGCGTTCCATTTCCAGCCGGAGTATTCCAAACTTTTCAAGCTCATTCCTTCAAACTGATGGTTGTCCACGTTTCCAGTCTTGAAGGGCCCTGAAGATAAAGCAAATTAGTCCACCGATGTATGAAATAAGCAAGGGCACGTGAGAATGTCTCCATCTCTATCAGACCCACAGGTCTACGTGTCTGTTTGATGGGTGGAGCTAAGCGTCCACGGGATGACGCCTGCGCTTCAGGTGCATTTACACAAAATTTGCCAGAGCCTACACGTTCCCACAGTGTGGTGTAGAGGTTTGAGTGTGTTTGTTTGTGTGTTAAAATGTTACCACAATCAATAACTCTGCTACCTCCTTGCTTTCCGGATCGAATCCTTTTTCTTTTTACTTCCACTACTTATTGCAGCTTTCCTTACAAAGTACTGTATATTGGGAGACACTAAAGCTCTTCCTAGTATACTAAATAATAATGATTTTGGAACACATACCCTCTCTTCATTCACTCGACTGACCACTTCTGCTCTGTTTTTCTCATCTCTCTCTCTCGCTCTCGTGAGGGCTCCTAGTCTGAATGTGGTGTTTACAGACAGTAACCAATAATTCCTGCTGTATTCCTGAAAGTAAACAAGCTGATGTTTTTACAAACCGTGGCAGAGATCGACTGTGTGATCGTAGTCAATCTCAGGCTGGCTAAAATGCTGCAAGTACTCGACCAATCAAAAATTTTCATCGCTTCAAGCCCCAACCTCAAAGGACCTGAACTTTCAGAAAATACTACCATCCCAGGGCTTTTAGGGGGCTAAACTAATTACCCCGGAACTTAATTTAGACCTGGTTCCCTGTGGTTGAAACATGCTGAATTCCTTCAAAATGTCCTACTCCCTGGTGAAAGCTTCTGTTGTGGAAGCGTGGCTAGAGAAAAAGTGGAGAGGAGACTGAGTGAGAATGAGACAGTATAAAAAACAGCAGAGAGATTGGGCAGAAGGGGTATTGGCTCATATGGCTTATGAGGATTAGCCTACCCTAGCCTCAGCTACTCCCATCATGCTGCACCCCGTCCAGCTTTTGTCTGATCACAGCCTGCCCTGGACGATCCAGCTAGCTTGCTAGCCTATCGTCTGGCCCCTCCCTACAGCGGGCCATGGCCCCAACATGGATGGACCCAACAGGGGGCCCTGATATCACGTGGAGACAGTGAAACGCCGCACCTCGGATAGCACACGCCAAATCCGAGCGAAACACACCCCCTCCCCCCAAACTCCTCTCTGTCTCTTGTTTGATATTTTATCTAAGGGACTTAACAACAATCAAACGGCCTAGCAGCTATTGTGGGTGATGAATTCAACAGGCTTTGAAAACGACTTAGAGGAAGAGAATGGAAACGCACACAGTTTTGAACCCTTTAAGGGAAGCCACCCCCCACCTCCCAAGAAGTGAAACAGGGTAGACATCAAAAGTACCCCCCAGGGTTGTGTGTCTCAGTTGTTGAAGCGCTCTCACAGTCAGGGGTATGTCCAGGGTTGTAAAGGGGGTTAACTGTACCAGGATTTGTTTTATCCGTACTCTGTGTCTGTCTTCCTGTATGTCTGCGCTGTGTATGCACACATGGAGAGTGAAAGGCCACACTTCTGAGAACATATATATATATATATATATATATATATATATATATATATATATATATATAAAAAACACACTTTAATTCGCCTTTTCTCTGCTCTACAGTTCATCTTGGGAGACCATCTTCAGCAAGAGCAGTGAGGTGGTGTCACCCCAGGAGCTGCAGTGCTGCCGCAGGCTGGTCCAGCTGTGCCGAGACTGCCTGTTGGTTGTCTACAAGTTCGTCTCTGAGTCCCGTGGTTCTTTGACCGGACTCAGCCCGGAGTGGGATGACACCAGGTGAGAAGGATGTCTAAGCCTTTGATGTTTCCCCACTAAGAACTTTATTTTTGAAAGATTCTTCTAGCATGCCTACTACTATAGAGAGCTTATTATCCATTCTCCATACTGTATAAGATCTGAGGGTGTCCAAATGTCGTAGGTATCCTTGTGCAGTGTTGAGATTAACTTCTGCAAAGAAAATTATAATAAATATAAACTGTTTAAAAGAAAAACTGGTAATGGATTGGTCCAGGAGGCATATTTAGAAATGGGTCTCAAATTGATTATTATTACAGTTAATTACCAGCAATAGTTTAGTCATAATGGTATCATAACAAATGAAAGAAATTACACATTATTTGTTCTGCACAACACTCCACTGGGCTTCTGAACAAAGATACTTATTTTGGTCTCATCCTCCAATATTTAGGTCTAGGTGGAAACTTGTTAAGATACCTATTAATAAATTTACAACTCTGACAAAAACCCACTGAAACAAAACAGATTAAAATCAGTGATACAGACAGAAAACAAGACTCTGATTTGAAATTTCCAGAGCTATCATCATTATACCTCTGTCAGAAAACATTTCCTCTCTCGCCTCCGCAGAGCCTTAAAGACATCATCTTCATTAAGAGACCCTGATAAAAACAAACAAGCAAAAAAAAATAAATAAAACTTTTAAAAAAATCTGCCTCATTCTGTTTTTTAAGGTTGATCCCCGCAGGAGACAGCAGCTTGGGTTTGTAATGAGTGAACTTTTAAATCACATATGCTTTGGGCTGGCAGACAGGGAGAGAGCTGGGTCGGGAGAGGGAGAGAGGGAGTGTGCTGTTAACAGGAAATAATGGCCCACAGATTAGCACTCAGGTTAGCCCGGGGCCCCTCGAGGCCTGCTTAATTCAATTAGACCCCAGATGAGCCTGTGCAGCAAATGACCTTACGAGAGAGAGCTCCTTATTTCCTGGGGCCTCACTTTACATGATTCATAACTCTTGCGCATATTTTAACAGGCTATCACTTTGCACCTACTGTATAAAACCCTCAGCTGTTAAAAAAGTATTAAGGGTTTGTGTATGCTTGAAGAGCTGTTTAGGTTTTGACTATTCTGACATGGTTGCTACTTTTGTCTTAATTCAGTTTGTTCAGATGTGAGAACATGATGAACTAATTAATAATTAGAATTCATAGCTCCATCAAGCCCAATATATCCATATACTGGCTGTAGGTATCCTTTAAGCACGCATTGGTGTGTCTCTCCTTATTTCTTGTGTTTATATGTGTCTGTGTAAAAAAGCTTCCCATTTGCTGCTGGACCAACCTCTACCCATGGCTCCACTCCTGCTGCTGTCGCTGCCGCTTCTTCCTCCTCCTCCGTCTCTTCGCCCCTCGATGCAGGTCTCTGCTTGGTTTAGTTCTGCTAAACCCCCCCCCCCCCCCCCCCCCCCCCCCTCCCCCCCCCCCCCCCCCCACCCCCCTCCCCCCACCCCCCAA